>CAEGAF010130654.1:0-18756 GCA_903067075.1 Micropoecilia bifurca
TGCGGCCTAGGGTGTCCTGGTGCCAAGTGCACGTATGGACACCCTTATGCTTGAACATGGTGTTCGTGATGGACAAACCATGACGAGCACAGAAGTCCAACAACAGAACACCACCACTAACCAAGCACATTAGTTACTACTAATATCGCCTTTTCTGTTTACTTTTTACCTATAGAGAAAGATCATGAGAGCAAAAAGATTTTATTCATCAGGATTAAATGATTTTAGTTCAGTAAATTCTGAAAAAATATTGTAGTTTAACTTTTATTTAAATGTTCTTAGCTGTCAAACATTTTTTAATCTATTCAGAAATATCCATTCAATAACAATAAATAATAAACTAGATTAAAAAAAATCACACTTTGTTGATTCAGCTCCAACAGTTTGCTTCATTAGTGCCGCTGAATCTGTTGCTTATTTTCAGGACAGAGAAACAGCTCTGTGTTCTTGAGCATTGTGTTCCCGCTGCATCCTGAGGTGGTACACTCAGTCTATGTTGTCTCGTCTTTAACTTTTTCTCCCACCAGTAAAAACCCTGTGCTTCTTCTCCCTCCCTCCCATGTGTCTTTCACCTCTTTCACTCCCTCCACTTTGACATGTTTCTTCGCTATTTATCCCTCTGGATTTCCCCCAAAATGTCCCTCTCTTCTCTGTCTCCCACACACTTTGCCTCCTTCTTATCTCTCCTCCTCCTCCTCTCTGGCTCTCCTTCTCATCTTACTCCTATCAGCTGCCGTCCAGGCTGCAGGATTTCCCTTGTGACGGCAACAGGCTGCAGCCTTATTGTATTGTTTCAGTGGTTCTTTGCAGTAAAATCTCACACAGCTCTGCTGTGCTTGTGTTGGTACCAGAAAGTTGAACTTGTGCATCGGCCAAATCGCCGCAAGACACATGGCAATGGTGAAAAGGATAAACTCATTGAAGTAGCGGGAAGAACTTTTGCTTTTTGCCCTGAATCAAACTCTGGGTTAGGATTATGGAGTGAGTGAGAGAGAAGAAGATGAACTGTCTAAAAACCCAGACTGCACTGAAAACACAATGATCTTGCCCGGCATGAATGATTGTTGTTTCAGCTGTTATGTGAAAGAAAAGAAGAAGAAGGGGGGAGAAAAAAAAGCCCTACCAGATGTGTGTGTTGGACCGGACTGTATGCATTAAACCCACACTCTCACAAGTTGTGTGTGTGTGAGTCTGATTTCATTGGTGAAACGGGCGTGTATTTATCACTGCAGGTACATTTGTTATCCGTTAGCAAATTTACAAATGCATTCGCACACAGTGTTCAGGCCGCCATGACCAGCTGCTCACTAACATCTGAATCCAGAGTGAAAACTAATTTGAAAAAAAAAAAGAACTCTTAAAGATATGTACTGATAAGCCAGAAAGTCCTGAACACCCACCAAGAGACCAGCTGCTCAGTCCAGTCAGAGCTCTGACACGGTAAATCTCGGCTCTCCTAGAGGCTCTGGGTTTGGGGCTGTTCCCATAGATCTTCTGGGCTGTGTGGGTTTGCTTTGCCTCCAGGATTCATTAAGAAACGTTAAATTCATGAAGGAATGATTAGACAAATGGGTGGATGGTTTAGAATAGGAGAACAGCTTCTTGTCCAACCTTCAGCTGGATTTACTAGTATTTGACCAAATTTGGAGCAGAAATATGCCAATAGCTGGTGTCAAAATACAAAATATGTGAAAGAGTTTCTTTGGATTTTGGTCCGTGGGAAGGCAGAAAGCAGATAATGTAAAAGGAAGCACTATGGAGGAATCATTCAACATTACATCTAAGTCTGTCACAAGAAGTAATAAGTCAATTAACGACGTCATAAGATAAAATCATTTGATGCTTGTTGAAAAGCTGGTATTTTGAAAAACGTGGCAAACATTTGAAACCCCTTATAAAGTAGTTAGTTTGCACTGTTTTCTTTTTTACTAATGTCCTACCTGCCACTTTTGCCTGTTTGCCTTGGCTAAGCTGAACAATTAATTTTAAAAATGCAATATTGGTTAGATAATCCATTTTAATTATTGTTGTTTAAAACATGGCGTTTAAGACCAGGGTATTGCATCAGACCAAAAAGAAAACAATACTTAAAACAAAAATGTGGGCTTTATAAAACGTGTTTAATACTTGCCTAAAGGTTGTTTTTGTCAAATTGTGTTTTTTAACCAGAGTGAGAACCAGATCTAATTTACTAGATGAATATATCAAATGTTGATGTCGTCACTCTACCTACATCCACACCCAGTAAAACCAGTAAAACCACTGCCATAAAGAGGCCGTGGTTACTGTGACACTTTCAGGTCATTTTTGTATGACTGAAGATCTCTAAGGGACTTTTTTTTTTAAAGGAAAAACATTTCTTTCTAAAATATGCAAGCTCGTTAAATGTTACCTAATGTAACTACCAATGTATAGTAATTTTCTTGCTTTTCTGTCTTCGGCTTGACCACGGCTTGTGCGAAACCCCCTCTGCTGCATTTTGTGCGGCTCACACATATCCACTCTAACCGTATCAATAAACTGTGGTCATTTTTCAATAAAAAAAAAAGCAAAGACGTGGGTAAATGACAAACGTCCCTCGTTCACGTCTGGATTTACGACATGCTGTAAAGCAGAGTCGCAGCGCTTAATTATAATTCACAGAGAGGGAATCTATGGGAGTGATGTCTCTTTGTGTTTTGCATCACTAAGTGTAGGATGAGCGTTTGGTGCCCGACTTTGACGGCGTAGTTTCGGTTAGCGTTTTAATTCATTTGCCCATAAAAGTCAGCGCTGTTTCCCGTCAGCCTCCCTTGCTTCTGCAGTGACACACGGTTTTTATTAGCGCTGACAATTAATCGCCGCTAACTACCCAGACTAATCCCAGATTTATTGCTCAGAATCATATGGAATATTGATTGTCTCTTCCTCTTTTTGACCCTCCCATCTTGCTGTAACTCACTCGCGGGTGTATGATGACCTCATTGGAAGAGGGTGGCAACAGGCACAGGCCTTTTTCAACCCCTGGTTCCAGGACACAGATGCTGTTTTTATCATGGCCGAAGCCAGAGAGCGACTCCAGCGAGAGGCTCCCGTCGACTGGGTTTTGTATGTTTGTGGGACTGCTTGTCTGCATTCACTTTTATTTGTTGTCTCAAAGTAATTCAATCTGGGAGAGTGAGTCTGGGCCTCATTATGTAAATTAAATAACCTCATCTGAAAAGAAATGCAGAGTGAGCCGCAGCAGGACACATCAGTGAGCACAAGCTGGCACAGGGACACATTTAGCCAAAGTAAACGGGCCTTTTTGACGGTACATAGCAGGTTGTGTGTACGCAAATGTGTGTTAATGTGCATACACTCTGGGACCTGTGCCTTTGCTCTCTGCCTGTAACATCGAGGTGTGTGTGTCACCAGGGAAAATGATCGATAGCTATTAAAAGCCACCAGAGCCTCGGTCCAGATGGAGGGTGTGTGTGTGTGTGTGTTTGCCTGTGTATGTGTCTGCTTTGCCATGATCTAGTGCTGTGTTTGTACAGGTGGGATACTATATGGCAGCAGCGCTAACCTGTTCCACTCCATTTACCCCTGCAAGCCAGGGAACCATACCAACCGCACACAATGTGTGTGTTTTAGTATGTCATTTCTGTGTTTGTGCCGTTTGTGTGTACAAGAGGGACCGGGAGGTTGTCAGCGTGTGTTTGGACTTTGCTGGTTATTCTAGCCTGGCTTTTCAGAGGCAGTAAAATAAAAAATAAATTTTTTTTTTAAAAAGGAGCAGAGGGGGAGGAGAGTGACAGGACAGAGCAGTTCCACTAAATGAAGGAGATGGAGGCTGAAACACAGAGGAAGGGAAGTTAGTTCTTCTGTTTTCACTGAAGCGGAAGAGGGCTTATCGGAAAGAAGGCTGTGATAGCCATGATTTGGCTCACGGCATGCAGGATATTTGCACAAGTTACAGTTAGGCTTTCTGGGATAGAGATAAAGTACAAGTGGATCTGATCTGGAGGAATCTATGAAAAAAACTGTTTTGTTCTCATCTTCTTTTTGTTCTCTCTTGCTGACTAGAGTACATGAACACAGTCAATCATATGGAAAATATCTTCACTCAGTCCTCCGGGACATCTTGTGAAACCTGATGAAAGATCAATAGCGCTGTTATGATGCAGCGAGAGAAGGTTTCAGGCTCTTAATGATTGTCATGCTGTTGGATTTTAGATCTGAGGGGGGGAAGCAGCTGCCAAGTGAACATCACTAATGTTCATCTGAACTCATCTGACCAACTCTGTAAGGCAGGAATTTTTGGGGGTCCAAAAGACAGAATTTTGTTTTAACACAAAGCCATGGATATTTCTGAGGGTGGACATTTCAGTAAATTCATCTATGAAATGGAAAATCTCAAATTCGCAAACCTCACATGATGAAGCTGATTTTGCTTTAGTTTATTAATCATGAATGGTGAATATAGAAGCATGGTAACCTAAACTGAAGATAATTAATTGCTTTTGTTTCGTAGTTTCAACAGAATCACAAATGTTTTGCGTTTTTCTACAGTCTGCAGTTACATACCTCAAGAGTCTCTTTATCCACTCCAAACAGCTAAAATAAAAAGAAAAAAAAACTAGCCTTTGTTTCCATTATTCAAATGTTTGCCAAAAGTGGCTCCAGTTTTTATTTTCTGTTTTGCTTTGGTAATTGGCCATGACTTGCGTAGATACTGAAAGTTACTAGGGCCTCGGAGCAGGCCATGTGTATCCCATTACCCTATAAGAGCTCATTTAATCTCGCTGATGTGCTTATTATCAGATTTTATGGTGACACCTGAAACCTACATGGAGACCGGTTGTAGAGTTTCTTAGAACGTGCTTGTGTGCGAGCAAGAAAACGCAAACTGATTTCAGAGAACAATCATGTCTTTCTTGTTAGTCAGTTTTCTATAAATGGATCCCAGGCTGTACTAGACGTGCTAAGGCAGGACTGAGAAAGAGCAGCCTGCTTCTCAGAAGCATTCGTTATTGCTGTATCCTCCCGTCCCTGCAGTGTTTCTAATGTATGTCTCTTTACTGGAGGAATCTTTAAAACACAAAAAAAGTTATTTGAACTATGCTGCAATGAAGCCAAATCCAAATTACTTCCTTAGAAGTCCATTTGAAGTCTTGCGAACTAAAACTCGATGTTGAAGCCACAGCAGCTAAATCTGAGGTTGATGAACTACTTACATTTGGATTACTTTTATTGGTACTCAGACGATATTCTGTTGTAGATCATTTACTATGAAAATCTAAGTGGCTGATTAAGAAGAGTTGTCTTTCAATCAAAAGCTGTTGGTTCTATTCAAATCTCTTGTTTCTGCCTCGTGTCCATGCACCTTTGGGCGAGGCACATAACCCAAACGCATCAGTGCTCGTTTGTGAGTGCTGTGGAGTGAATGAGACTCGTGGTGTGAAACCTTTGAAGAGTTATGAGTTTGGTATTGCTTCAGTTGACTCATTGTCTGAAACACAAACTACCTGAGATCAGTTGAACTATGTTGACATGGAGTGGGGTGGTTAAAGTCAAATCAGGAAGTCAAATCAGCAACCTGTTCCTATCAGGACAATCTGATAGGAACAGGTTGAACAGCAGCTTTGCTTGTATAAAAAGCACTGATGATTTCAAATTAAAGCCCAGCCCTTCGCTTCGGTGAATTGAGAAAGCTACAAGCCGCGCCTTTTTGGTTCCACAGTCCCAGAGCAAAACAAGAGTGCACTGAAAACCGATGATTGCCACAGATCATTGACTCATTGTGTGAAAGTGAGTCAATGATTGTGCCCTTAAAGGGAATTTTAATTAATTGATTAATTCATGGGGAAAATACATAAAACTCAGCTTAACCATGTTTCAATTTTAAGTCAGAAGAACAGCAAGATTTCTTTGGCTAGCTCACTCAATATAAGCAATATGAGTTGTTTTTGCATTCAAGGTATTCTGACAGTAAAGGAAAGTCTTAACACTAAAACTGTCAGAAGCGCAAATAAACATTTCATTAATGGAATGATTAGTGTATCTTCATTCACAAAACACTACAAAAGGACATTTAGATTGCTGTCTGCATGTTTTCTGCCAAAGGTCAAGCCCACCTACAAGGCATGACCATTGGTTTTTGCAGATGAAGAGTGTGATGCAGTGCTTGGTTGCATGTTCAATCAGAGCCTAAGATGATTCAGGGTGAAAACAAAACTTGGACATTGTGATGCTGTGAATTCAAGACATTATTTCTTTCTTTAAACACACCGACTATGTTGCCATCTTTGTCAAGAAAGGACATATCACTGGATTAATCCCAGGGTTTGTTTCTTTATTAGTGGCGACACTTAAAAATAGACCCAAATTGAAAAGTCATCATAACCCACCAACGTGTTTAACCTTATAGAACAGAGGGTCTCCATCATTCATTTTATGCATACAGCTTTTCCACTCCACATCACCTCTGGTCCTGAAATGCTGGCTTCCTCTTTCAAAGCTCACAACTGTTTGGGACATGGCTTGCTTGACTCAAGATGGATAAAAATGTTATTTTTCTTTTTTGTTGCTTTTTACGAGGAATGTTTTGATGAATTACTGTTTTAAAATGAGTCATTGTGATTGTGCTTGGAAACCTGGATATTTAATAAGGTGATGCTCTTTAAAAGTTTGTGAACCACTGATGGGAATAAGGGAGATACACATCCACTTATTTTTTTAACCCAGGTCCTGCTCTGTTTTTCAGGTGTTTGTATCTCTATGATAAAACAATCAAGTTACTGAATTTTTAAAGTGTTGTTTTTGTAGATAACACACTTTCATGTCCTTCACTTTTTACCCCTAGTGTTTCCTCCCCTTATCTTGATTCACCAGTATTATGGTAGGGATTTCATAAACATGCTGGTGGTCCCGTTGCTGTGCCGACTGAGCAACAAATGTTGGGAACTATGTGGCACCTTCCACCAACATTCCAGGATTGGCTGCTTCGGAAAGTTTCTGTGTCAGTCATCGTTCTCTCCTCTATCTTTTTCCAGCATTTAGCTTGCTCTTTCTGTTACCCTCCCCACTGTCTCTCTCCTTCCTTCTGCGGAACCCTTTGCATAAAGAGACTCTTTGTTTTCGGTTAATATTAACTTGAAAACAGTAGTTGGGACGAGGGGAGACTCACAGAGCTGCTGCTGATTTACTGTGGAGAATAGGTGGAAAGGTTGGGTATCGTGTATTCTACATTTACGGTCACTAATGTCCCAATCAAGTTTAAAGTCCAACACAAACAATGTATGCTTTATAAATGTTTTCAAAGTTCCGTCTCATTAAAAGCGAGAGACTACAATGCAGAGCTCAGGAGCTAGAGTTTGAGGTGACTGATAAGAACTTCCCCTAATAGATGTACAGATTCGTTTTCATTTCAAGTTTTCCTTCCTGTTCATTCTTTGCAGATCTCACTCGCCGATCAGTAGATCTCTAGTTAATCATTGCATTACTCTGCCGAGCTGAGTAAGGCACGGCCGCTGACGAGCGCCCGACTCCGTGAGCACAAATTTGAAACTTCCAACGAGCGATACCCAGGTGCTATCCCTGAGCGTGCCTGCTGGGGTTTCTATCTGCAAGCTTGCAAACGAAAGGCGCGCACAAGTTCAAGTCAGTCTCCAGGAGCAGTGCAGCTGTAACAAACTGAAGTAATCCCTGAGAGTAATCCCTTTTATTTCATTCCCATTTCAACTCTCTTGCCTGGGTGTGTGGCAGTGTTTCTTAACGCTCCCTTGTGTCTCGCAAGGTTCCTGATTCTGTTCAATTGTTATGGAGTCCAGTTTAAGTGTGGAGTGGCTGTGATCAGTGGCTAACTCTGTGGAATGCACTTCCACCCTCTCAAACAATTATTAATCTTTGTTTGCTCAGAGCTGAACGAGCGCTCCGGCCGTGAGAACTCTTGCCTGAATCGCTCTGCTGCTCCAGCATACTTCCATATGGCTGTTTCTTTGTGTGCATTGCTATCGGTGCAGTCAGACTGGTTTGTCAGTGAGAAATAGAAAGAGTTGAGTCGAAACTAGCTCTGTGGCTCTCAGGTACATACTGTCCATGTTTCACGTGTAAACACAGGAGCAATCGCGCAAGCGGCTGGATTCCTGTCTGCACTTTAAGTCCTCCGTCTGTCTCAGAGGGTTAGGGGCCGGGGTGCTTATCACATTCTAGGACTGTGCATGTACATTCATCTGTGTGCTTGTGTCTGTTTGTTTAACCCTACAATTGTGTGTGTGTGTCTGCATGTTTGAGAAAACACAGACCAACCCATGGGAATGCTCGGACTGCGTGTTTTGGCTCTGTCAGGCAGGCCATTACTGTGGCGTCAAAGGTCAGCTGGTCTTCTAGAAGGCTCGGATACGCTGTGGCTGAGTTAGGTAGACCCGTCTTTTGAACAATCTCTTTGGGAAATGGGGTGGAAAATGGTCTGATTCTGGTGATTTCAATACAGTTTTAACTCATCCAGGGAAGTCTCAAAGTATTTCCAGGTCAGTCCTTCCTTTTTGAATGTCTTTTAAAGATTTTCTTTTTTCTTTCAATCACGGCCCATATAACTAATTTTAAGGATGTGCTTTTGCCAAACCAAAATTATCTGACAAAAAGTCAGACCGATTCACTTCATTAGCTTTTCTATTTTTGTAGGGTCTTTCAGCACTTCAGTCTCACTTCTGCTATTTCATCTCTCTTTATTTTGTTTCACTGTCTTTTATTGAATCCAGGTCAATACCCTTGTCACAATCAATAATTTGGCACACAAAAGTGTAGACACAATTTTTGTACTAGCTGAAAGTGTTAATTTTTTTATTGCTATAGTTTAAATTAAACAATTGTTTCACTGCTATCTGAGCTTCTTATTCAGCTTTATAACATCTTTCCCAATGATGACTCACGTTATCGTTTCCTTTTCATTATCGTGTCAGCATATTAGCAAACAAGCTGCAGGCGTTTGCTAATTTCTGAAAACAAATAGTGGTGATATAAATCTCCTGGTGTGAATTCCTATCTAAGGTTAATTTGTCTTCCTTACTCCAACCCTTATTAAAAAACACAGTTTCATGGTGAAAATGTTTTATAAAAAATGTATAATATTACCTAATTTGATCAAACTAGATTTGGTCTTTGAAACTGGCCAGGTTTTAATTTAAATTCAGTTTGACCCTAATTTTAAATTGTTGAGTATTAATGTCATATGTATGTATGTATTATTATTACTATTATTATTAGTATGCATCTAGGATTAGTTGTAATGTTTGTAATTGAATTTGACTGTAGCACTGTGGGTATAACAAGCTGATGTTAGCTGGTTTGTTAGTCAGCCTTTCTGCTTGAGTAGAGCCTGCAGTCAATGATTAGTCATGCCACTTGTGGCTTTGAAATTGTTGAGTGACAAGCGGTGCTCCAGTTTGGCTTTCAAAATATGACTGTCTCTGTTTTTCTTATTTCCAAAGAAATGTGTCTTAAAACATGGAGGGGCCTTAAGTAAGCTAGCTAGCCACAGTGTGAGCTAGGTTACTAAAATCTAATTTCTTAAGGGCTGTAAGTGCATTAAAAACAGGATATGAAGGGAAGGAAAAAATGGCTCAAAAGAGAAAACACATTATTAGAAACATACACAGTCAGTGGTTACTCACATCATAGCAGAAAACTCTGGTCACTCTGGCAGTTTCTTTGCATATCATTAAGTGTAGGAATGCCGTGACAGAAAAATCTCCCGGTTTTGAAGTTGTAACCTTTACAGACCTTGTTGTCCCCTGATACCAGTAACTGACCCGTGTCTAACCCACAGTCTTTTTTTCTTTCTTGCAAACATTGACGGTAAACGTGAATGACAGCCGTTCTGTTCAACAACGCGCTCGCCGTGTCACGGCTAACTCAGGGTCGGAGGCTGCAGGTGTACGCAGCAAATGAACTGTTTACGTTTCATTGGAAACTTCTCAACTCCTGTTTGAGAACACATTTAGGCTGGTACTGATGAGTAAAACGCACCTTGTTGAGAAATTGACTTTAATTGCAAAATTGTACCCAAAATGTCAAGTCTGCAGGCCTAAATGACATGTTCAGTCTGATGTACATTCGAGTGGGCAACGGTGGGGGAAGTCATTTTGGCGTAATAGCAACAAATGAGTGGGCTAACTGGCAGTAATTACCCATTGTGCGTGTATGTGCGCTAAAGACTTTGACAGGTCAGCTCAGACGCTAATGATAACACAGCTGCGCCTTATTCCCCCGGGTCTGGGAGGGATTTCGCTGAAACCGAATGGCCCTCTGCAGTTACTGTCATGTACTTGTCCTAATTTTCAGGTGAGGCTCCGCTCGTTTTGTCCCAGCTGTGCTCGTTCTCCGGTTAGTGTGTGGGGCGAGGAGACGGAGAGGAGGAGGAGGAGCAGGAACAGGAGGAGGAAGAGGAGGTGGGGACAATGGACGGACGTCACTGTCAGTCGACGTAGGAGCCCACAGACACACACACTGTCATTGTGCGAATCAAGAACCACCCCGGTGTCTCTCAATGTCTGGGTGCCATGCCGAGCACCAGTGGGCGCGTGACGTGATAGCAGAGCAGGATTCCACTCTTTGCTTTTTGACGTACGCACGCACGCCCTCAGTGTGTGTGTGTAACTCAGCGCGGCTGTGTGAGGCAGTTTATTTTTGAATGTGTGCGTGTGGTTTTGCAGAGCACAGAAGTGAAACCCGCGTAGCCTCAGAAACGGCTCGGTCCTCTCTCACAACCAGAATGCGAAATTTATCGAAAGAACTCCGTGTCACGTACAGCCTCCGTCTCAGAGGCCCGCTGTGTCTGTCAGCAAGAGCACGCAGCCCTTTTTCCCCCCCTTTCTTGCAGTAACAGTTGCGCATACCTTAAATGAAGTTTATGGAATATATCTTGGCAGCCACATTTAGATGTTGCACATGAAGAAAAGAAAAAAAAACAACAAAATAAAACAAAACATGCCAGGAATGTGCTTCTCCCCTGGAGACAAACTTGTTTGGACGATAAACCAACTCAGTGGCATTTGACACCGGTATGGCAGTTTTGGTCTGCATACACTGTGTATGCAGACTTTTTGCTGACCTCCTTTGACATGAGCTGGGCATAAATTATGTCAACGGTTACCTCAAACAAGGACAGAGACCAGTATGCACACTTCTGACTTCTAGAACTTCAGGAAGGACTTGCAGTGAAACCGCTCAGGCTGCTTCCTCTCTGTGCAGAGGCTCCGAAAGCAGCAGCAGCAACAGCACCAGCACCAGCACCAGCACCAGCAGCAGCAGCAGCAGCAGCAACGTGCCCATTTCTCCTCCCTTTGCCTGAGGAGCAGTTTTTATAGAGCACATACAGAACAAATATCTTGATGGGCTGTTGGCTGATTGATTAATGGCTGTTTGTCATAGTGTTGCACAAAAGTTCAGGTGTTGCTTTTGACACATAGTAAAGATGTATATTGATTTTTGTTTGTGCACAGTCCTGTCCAGGCAAATTTAATATGCTTACTGGGCCACACGTGCTAGGAAGGTTACATGCGCCGCTAATGCACACGCAAGTGCTAAATGTGGTCGTGCACCTTGAGCCGTGTTTATGCGAATACCTTGTGCGTAGTTGTTCCCGTAGAAACTTCCTGAGGTTCTCCACTTGTCTGAAAAGTCAGAGGTTATCTGCAGATCCAGCGTCATTTGAGCCGCGCGGGTCCATGCAGCTGTTTCCTCTTGTGATTATATATCAAATCCAATCATTCACACACACACACACACACACACACACACACACACACACACACACACACACACACACACACACACACACACACACAGCCTGGGATTCAGGAAGGCTGTTAAAAGTTAAAGCACCTCTGGAAAAATAGCAACGGTTCTGCAAAAAGCTTTGTGGAAGGATGTCTTTTAGTTTAATGTATTTCCTTCTCTCGTTTTTGTTCAGTTCCAAGCAGGTTTGTGTGTTATTACAAATGGACGAGGTCCTAGGACAGGAACCATATCCATCAAATGTGCATGTGTGTGTGTGTGTGTGTGTGTGTGTGTGTGTGTGTGTGTGCGCGCGTGCTGCCTTGAACATCTGCTCCTTGTTGGCTTTGTTTTCCCAGCTCTCCATGACCCACCCTTGCTCTGGATGCTGAGCTCCCAAACCTTTCCATATAAAGAGGTAGAGATAAAGTTTGTGCTGCAATGTTAGGTGTTATTTTTTCTTCTTCTTCTTCTTCTTCTTTGTATTTTATTAGTCAAAGATATTTTGCTAACCTGCTTTTTCACCGTCCGCCTTCGTTCATGCCGCCGTTGTTGGGTTTGTCCCCACATGTCGTCTGTTTATCACTCTCCAGCTACATCCCTAATAAACTCTCATACAATGAACATTGGCAGACCTGTCTCCATTCTTTGCTGCCGCAAGAGCAGACATGAGAAGAGATACAGCTGGGAACATAAGTATGTTTTTTTTTCTCTCTGTTTAATAGGGCTATTGACAGGAAACTCAGGCCAGATGTCGGCAACAGCCCAAGTAATCCACACACACAAAAAAAAAATCAAAACAAATTAGAACATAAATTATGCTTACCAAAGTAAAATAGCGCAGCCGGTGAATGCTCTTACTGAAACTCATTCAATAATTGGTAGAAAAACCTCGATAGCAATGTCACCTTCAATAATTTCGATAGTTTTCTCGACTGTCTTGTTGAAGGTTCCACTCTAGTTTTATCTCCATATTTATCTTCATCTAGAAAGTTCTGATACATTTAATCATTTATCCTTTGCTTTTGACTATACAGGATTTATTTGCACTGTATTAAAAAAAATTAAGAAAAGCCCCACACCTTGCTCCCAAGGAAAACCAGGTAGAGATAATAGACGGATAGATGTTTCTCCTTCAGCAGTGGAGTCTTGTGCTGTTGAGTTCTTGTTGCCGTTGTTGGTTGTATGAATAAACTGCACCTGCTAATTCCAGATCCTTTTATCTCTTTGTGCATGCTCATTTGCTTTTGGGCAGCTCTTCAGATAATTTATTTATTTATTTTTTTTGACTGAGACGCACCTAGTTGTGGCTGATTTACGGGGGACACAGAGTTCTTTCCATTTCCACGTCATTGTGCCAAAGATGCTCACTGGAACATTCTGAAGTTTAATAATACCTCTATAACCAATGCCATCAGTAGGCTTTGCAGAATTAATCCCGTGAAAATGTGAAGAAAACTTTTTCTTTCTTTTGTTGGGTTATTGTTATTTTTTATTATTATTTTTTTTGTGATATGAAAAACCTCAAAAACCATCACTTAAGCTTAAAATAGTTACCAATAAATTTCATAGATATACATCAGAATTGCTTCGTGAAAAACACATTTCCTAGCTTTTTATGTATTTTATTTTTATTTTTGGTATCTTTGTACATTCAGTGTTTGTTTCTTGTGCCAGTTTGCGTCCCTGCTCAAAATTTATGGGATTCATTTTTGCGGATTATCGGTTCTGTTATCAAAATATGCAGTCTTTTTTTTTTTCACAATGACAAATATGTTTACTGCAAACAGATTATGTGTTCAGCGCTTATTTCGCAGCACCAAATACAAAGACTAGATTAAAATGCAAATGAGGAAGGCATTCACAGTTTCTGTACTAATTTGAGTGCGTCGTCTTCACCGCTGTCAGAGTTGTACTTAGCAACCAACACAGCTCTTTCTCACAAGTGGGCAGCCAGATTCAGGCAACGCAGGGGAAGTTTCCTAATCTGCTTTTACGCCCCAAAAAAATCACTGTGTTCTCTCGTTGTTGACTCTTACCAGCTAATTCTCGTGTTGTTTCACATCTGCTTAGAAACCAGCCGTCGCAGTGACTTGTATTGATCCCTGTTTTATATTTGACTCGGGCATTGTAATCAGTCCCTGTTGCAGCCAGAAAAACAAATAAGATGGGGTTGGGAGGGGAGGTGGAGGTGGGGGGGTAGCATGTGCAATTGAAATTGGGCAACTTAGGAGAAAGATTTCAAAAACAGGACTATAAATACTTCTTGCTACTGTTCACCTGGCTTGTTCTGGCATGGTAGGTTCAACAGAACAGGCAGGGAAAGAGAAATAAATACCTTCACAGTGGAAGGAATGGAATGATAAAGAGGAAACTTATGAAGATATATGTTTTTTCCAGTCTACTTCTTGTTACTGAATCTTGGTCACTCCTCAGTAGGTTTATCATTGCTGTATGTTTTCATCATGGCAAATAAAAACTAAGGTTGTTGGGAGATCCTACGATCTTTAATTTGACCTTAAATTAATCTCAAATCAATCCTAAGCCTTAAAAATGACTTTGTGTCTTAGCAGTTATTGGATTTGTTTAGATTCAGGCGTGATATGTGCCATTGGCGGTGTGTTTGTGAGGTAGAAGAAGAGGCAGGAACTGAATGATTTTATAAGAAAAACAAAGGATCAGGAAACAAAAACTAATCCAAAGCCTGGGTGCAAATCCAAAAAACAACAATGTCCTCACACGTGAGGACGGAAAGCATGAATGTAAAGGAACAGAAAGTAAACACACAAAGACCAGAAACTACAGAGCTCCACACGAACTCAACATGAGACATACTCAAAGCACAAAACCGACAGCAGACTGTGAAATTCAGAAACAGGTGAGAAATATAACAGGAAGTAAAGAGAACAGACAGAACTCGACCGCTCAAAGTAAAATAGGAAACCATAATAGAGAAAATAACAATCACAACTCTTAAGTAAATTAAATTGAACAAAAATAATCTCCAACATATTGTCACAGATCTTCTAGCCTACTTCTTGTTGTCAGACCGGCCAATAGTGTCAAACCTCTCCACATCATTGCTCTGACTTAATTACAAAATCTCTACAATACCATCAAGCTTTCAAGTTTTAAGATGCGTATTGGGCGGACGTATATCCTGCACAGCACCTCCAACCCATGCTGGAGTTACGGGGGTGAAGCTGAGGGGTTTGAAGGTAAGGCCACTGGGTCTGTCACAACACACATCACAGTGAGTGATGGAGCTGAACGTTGTTTTGCTAAAATAAACCACAACCCCAGACTTTAGCACGAGAGTGCGAGTCTCAGTTTGACATCATCACGCCACTCTGCCAGTTATGAGGGATTCCCTGTTTCCTCCTCCTGTTCCCAGAAGCCGCGACTGTGAGCGATGGAGATACCAGATGCATGAGTGACGTCCAGGTTTGGAGTGTCTCTTTGGCACCGCTTGAGATGCTTTTGGCGGTTTTTATATTGTGTGTGTGCAGAAAGTGATTTTTGATGTGGACGGTTTCCTTGGAGATGGCGGACGGTTTGTCCGTTTGGGAACAGACAGGGTTCACTATCTGTTCTTTTTTCTCTAGACCGGCAGCTCAGAGATTAAAAATGATCTTTCATATCTCTAATTAATAAATCTGTCTTTGATTTAATGAATGATGGACTCCATGTTTGCAACCTGATTGAACGTGTTGCTTAGTAGTATTTCTTTTGTCCGTTTCCTCAGTGTGAAATACCTTCTGCCCTTTTCATTCCTGATGAGCTCTTAGAGATTGAACTTTGTCACATAGTGAGAACCACAATAGACCATTTAAAACCCATTTTGATTTGGAGAACTACATATCCCACTGTTGTACCTATCACAGAGATAATCAAAGAGAGGCTGCAGTTAGTTTGGTTGTGAAAAAAGGAGGTTACTGACCTCCCTGACGTGGTTCAGAGGAGCAACGTAGACTGTAAAGCTTTGGGAGTCTTTTGGGGTTATGGAAATATTCAATGAAGGAGACAGAGCAGGTGTGATCCCTATCATCTGAGTTCTATTCACAGTTTTGGGTTGGAAGAAGTCGCTTTGGCTTGACTTGCTTCTCTGACAACATCCAAACACTTAGTATGGAAGGGTTTTGGAAACTTTGAATGTGCTGCCAGAGATCTAGACTCATTCTCTAAACATCGCACTTTGCCTATATTTGGATATCAAAGCAAAGGCATGAACTGAATGGTTGCCTTGGAGACTGTAGGCACAGGCTGGTGATAAACATTACTGAGCAAAGAGTCACACTTCATTAATAACCTCCCGACGAGATATATTTTGTATTGAATGTGCTTTATATGAGAAGGCCTCTGCAGACTGACTGCATTGGATGCATCATCTTCTGCATAGCAGAGAATAAGGAAGTACATACCACTATTTGTAAATGTAGTATATTTTTGTTTTTGAAGTGATGCTCTGAATGTGATTCATGTTCTGTCCTGTGAAACATGCCCAACCAGTTCAGTATTACATTTAGATATACATATACATATGAATGAATGACTGCTGGCCTACAATAGATTAGATAATTATTTCCACAAACAAATTTTGACAAAGACGAGACTTACACAACACAAACCTCCTCCACCTGCCTTTGTGCCTTTTTAAATCTGGCCAATGAATCTCATCTTTACTTTTCACGCCTCACATTTTTCTTCTCCTTGCTTTTGTCAGCGCTGAAGCTACAGCCTCGGAGAAGCTCTCCGCCTGCTTCTGGAGATCCCTCTGGCGTCCATTATTGAGGTGATGACAGATGAGCAGGTGGATATAATGTTCATGGACTTAATCCTTCACTCATTTCTCGTTTGGTCGGCAACTGGAGTGTTCGGATGAACACAAGCAGACAAACCGACGCCGGTATTGACAGAGATGTTGCTCCTTTTTTCACCTCTTGCCTTAATCATAATGCACACAGCTGTATTTTGTTTAAGTTGAGGCTGTTTTGTGCAGAGATAAAAGTGCGGAAAATGATGAGAGCAGCAAGAAACACTTCGGAGTCTGTACTCCTTGACGCAAAGATGCTATCCATCCAGTCTGACTGAGATTAAGCCGGTTTGCAAAGAAAGATAAGCAAAGATTTTCAGTGGGTGTGGTTGTGACTTGATAAAATATGGTAAAGTTCAATGGGTCTGAATAGTTGCTCAACCCTGCAGGGACAGCAGCACATTCTACTCAAAACAATGCGGTAGAGAAACTTTTCTCAAGTCAAGGACGATGTGAATATTCTGCTCCCGGTGCCAAAAGCAGCGCTCGGCTCATCTCCCTCCACCCCCAAAAATGTATAGTTTTGTTCTGATTAAGCTACTTTGTGCTGAGTGACTGGAAACAGTAAGTGATCAGCTTCCTCCTCGCACATTCGCGGTGGTGCTGGGCAGCTTTTCTTACAGCTTCCTCTAAAAGGCAGGAGATCAAACCTGAAAGGAAGGAATGCTGCGAGGCGGTCACTTTGCGTTTATCAGGAATCGACACCAGCAAGAAAAAGAAAATGATATTGACGTGCTCCCACAAACACGCACACACGCTCACGCTGAATCGCACTTATTTACTGCACTTAGTGATTCAGAGAGGGCACTGTATCCCGGACATATAGTACTGAGTCATGATTATTGCTGAGAACTCAATCAGAGCCTTCCCGATGGTCTCACACACACTCACACACACACGCATCCATTTCCCCAACAAAAGCCATGGCTATTACCCACTATTCTTTAGTTGCTAATGAGGCACCTCTTTTTCCACTTGTGTAGCAGTTTGCCTGTGTGCCCTTATCAGTAACTGATTAATTCATGGTAGTGACTTACGTTACAGACTCCATCCCATAAGCCATTTATCTCTGTAATTGTTTCAAAGTGAGGGAGGGAAACGGATGAAAAGATTTGAAGATTAATTCAGGGAATTATGGAAAGACTAAAGAGAGCTTGAGAAAAAAGGCAAATGTCTAACGAAGAGATAAAGCGACGGAGATTGCAGATAAGAGCGAACAAGCAGGTTTGGTCACATTTTAGAAATAAGCCAGGACTTCTGGAAAATCCAGCCACATACACGACCAGGAAACTCCATCTGTAAATCAACGGAGGCTTCGTTTACCGCTAACGGTTACGACTTATTTGGAATCTGGTCGAGCTGATAAACCCACCCCTATAGAAAGTAGGAGGGTGGAGAAAAAAAAAAGCTAGAGGAAAGGAGAAAAAAAAGCAGGTAGAAGATAGATGTGTGTGTTTTAGATCAAGAGGAGGGAGGTGAGGCGGTGAGATGGTGGAGTGAAAGGAGGGGAAACCCCTCAGGGAGGTTCATCTATCTGCGTATGTAATGAAAAGATAGTCATCCGTGTACCCGCCTAATGTAGTGTATTGATGAACAGCTAACAGCCCCACTCTGCCTCGCTTTCTAATCACTCATGTTTGCTGAGAGGTTACAGGCTTTGTTGAGGTCTCCCTGCCTTGGAGGCAAGCCAGAGCCTTTCAACTCGGTGACTTGTGGACCACCCTATTCCACACTGGTATGCACTCTATCCCTCTTTATTCCCCGCTCTGTAGCTGGGGTCAGGGGTCAGGAGCTGGCAGGTGATTGGATGTTATTGTGGTAAGGGAATACTGGGCTGCTAAGTGCTGCATAAACACCAAATGTCTCTGATATTACTGCCCATAGGCCTTTGGCCAACCGGTGCCTTTGTGTAAGAGAGTGTGTGTGTGGGTGTGTGCGTGCGTGTGTGTGGCTTTGTATTTGATACACTGCGAGGACCATTTTTTGTGGGACTAAAAGCCCACAAGAAGGGCTATGGATTGGATTTAGGTTAGGGCTAGGTGTGCAAAGATTTAGGTTCAGGGTAAGATTGTAGAAATAATAATAAATGAATGAAAATCAATGCAGAGTCTCTATGAAGAGAAACATAGTGTGTGTGTGTGTGTGTGTGTGTGTGTGTGTGTGTGTGTGTGTGTGTGTGTGTGTGTGTGTGTGTGTGTGTGTGT
>CAEGAF010130675.1:0-34636 GCA_903067075.1 Micropoecilia bifurca
CTGTCTCATGTTAGGACAGAGAAAGTTTTAATACGTATGTAAAATGTATTTTTTAGGTTAGATGCTGCAGCTTTAAACAGGTTCGGTGTGAGAGTCACTACCAGGTGGAGCAGAAGTGGCTCCGTCTGTCAAATATTACTAAATATTACTACCTGTAGCAGAGCAGCGGTTCAACAGCGAGAGCAGAACCAAAAATACAAAATATCCACCAAAATATTAAAACCAGCAATTATCTAGCACCCTGTTTAAACAAACCAACATTTAAACACAGTTTCCTTTAAATAGCTTCCTACATCATTTGTGCTTCCTATAATTTCATGTTTACTCACTTCATTGACACTTTAAGCTTCTTCCCACAGTAAGAAGTTCCACATCGAAGAGTCTTGGGATTGCCCCGACTTGCTCCTAATAGCGTTTAATTCTGGTCGGTCCACTGACCATAAAATATGACCACTGTCCAAAATGTCTTTGCCACCGACTCAGACAGAAATGATCATTGGTCACTTCATATTTCTACTGAAAAGTCTTTATGGTTGTCTTTTTTTTTGTTCTAACACACAGACGGGAACCTGCTGTGGAAACGATCACAGCTGGTCGTCCTGCAGTTGCTGGTGTAACTTAAGCTCCCTTAGTCAGGAAGCTACGATTCAAGCTTTGCCTTGTCTCTGTCGTATCGTGTGTGAAGTGGAAAGTGTGTCTGTAGCAGAGTTGAGAAGCGAGAACTTTTCCACCTTTGAACTGTTTTTACTTGGCGTTCTTCTATAATAATTGTAGAAATAGATCACTATTTAATATCATAGCTGTTAATTTGGAAACTGAAAATCATTTTTAAGCCATTGTCTAAACCATGTTTTAACTTTATTGAGTAATAATAAGAGCAATTTGACATGTTTTGTTCTCTGATTCAGTTTGACTGACAGGCCTTTTATTTTTTTAAACTGGTTTCCCAATGGAGCAGCTTTGTGTATGTTTCTGGGACTTGAGTCTTTGGCCGGCATTTGCCAGGTTTTAACTGGTCGGACTGGATCCTTGCTTTGCATGTTGATAGCCTATTTTGTTTGGCAGGCCTCATCCCTCAGCCTGGGCTTGTTTTGTTTACCTCGTCTCGCTGGCCTTAAATGTCCAGGCCCCGCCACTGAAAACGTTTTGTCTCCAAGCTGTTTTGTCTCTGATTAGGAAAAAGCAACACACTAACTGTCCTCTGCGTTTGCTCAGCAACATCTCAGATTTGTGTCTCTGCTAATCACATGCAGTCGCTTGTTTCGGCTAAACCTAACAGGGCCCGGTTTGCTCTCCATACAAGAACAGAAGGTGACAAAAAGAGAAACCTGTTTCCAGGAAAGCGGGATGTTTCTGATCTGCTCTCTCACATGACACCGATGATGAAGAAGCAAACTGTTGCTTTGTAGCTGCAGAAACCCTCCTCCACTTACTGTAGAAGGATTTATTGATTCTTTTAGCTGCCTCCTGTATTTTGGAGCATTCATTTTAGGAAAACCTGGCTTATAGTGTCATGTTTTCTGTCTGCATTCCTGTTATCACCCTTGGCACTTCCCCTTTTTTAGTACTGTATACACGTTGTTCAGCTGTACTGATGAGACGCTGACTCCCAAGTTCTTGTCCTGTTTTTCAGATTGTGCTGTGAACGTTCACAAGAGCTGCAAGTCTCTGCTGGGTGAGTGCACCAGCAGCAAGAATAAGGTAAACATTACACTTCAGAGCAGATAAGAGCATCAAGGCTAAGGTTTTAGCCACATTAGTATCTTAATATACACATGTGCACAAACACTTTGGGGTTTTGAAATTATAGATGGTTCAAAGATGATAACAAGAGGTTTTTGTTTTACCATTTTATGTTGATAGCATTGTCAAGTAAATGGTGTAATTTTTTATTTGCTGTTGCTTAGTTGATACCCTTGATTTGAACCTTAGACTCATTGCAGGTTATCGCAAATGCATTTGATTGCAGTTGTTGCTGCTTATTGCGGCCCAACCAGTTACTAAGTTTAGACACCTACAGTCATGTAGGTTTGGATTTATTCTCTCTTGGTAATAAACATCTTCATCTAAAAACTGAAATTTGTGTTTACTTGTGTTGCCTTGGACTAATATTTAGTTTAGTTTGATGTTCTGAAGCACTGAAGTGTGTCAACCATGCAAAAAAACAAAAAAAGGAAATCAGGAAGCAGGCAACTCTTATCACAGCTCTCTAGATTATAAAAACAAACCTTTGAATGGGGCGGGTTCATGCTTGCATCTCAATGAAATCCATTGTCCAATTAAAGTGTGCATGCCTCCACAAAAGGATTATTAACGCTTATCTACTCTTTACTGATGAGTTGTGTTTTTCATAGTTGTGGTATCGAGTTTAAAATCTTAATATCATGGTGACCCTAACTCTTTTATTAGTTAGAATAGAAAGTGTTGCAGAGACACATCTCACCTGTAACCCAGGTGTTTTTACCATATTTTTTTAAAATCTGCAGCAGTAGTACATCTCTGAAACATTGGATACATTGTTCTGTTTTGCTGTACAATCAGTGGTGCCAGTTTATGGAAATGTTACAAATGTGTATTTTGAAGTTGAGCACTGTTAAAGAGGAAATAAAAATCATCTGGTGCAGAGCTGAAAAAACTAATTTGAATTTGCAAAAAAACCCCCAAAAACCTCTGATTTCTTTCTTTATTGTTTTTGATGTTTCTTATTTTGAATATTTAAAATGTCTACCAGTCGCAGTGTGGAGTGTTTTGTGTAAAATCAAAGTTTACTAGTCGAACATGCGTTATTATGACATTATCAGTATATTACTTACTTGAAAATGTTCTCCAAACATCAATATTATCTTTTATCCCGATAATTTCTGCAACAACTTCATCGTCCAGCAAAAATCTGTGATGATGACGGTGTAGGAAAATGTATATAAAAAATACCGAATATTGATACCAGCCCAAATTTTCATATTGCTGCATCCTTAGAAATATTAGATTCTGATATCAAATCATGTGACTGTCCTAATTTTCTTCACACAGAGAGATTTCCACTCGAGGGGCAGCGGGTCAGCATCTCCTAGCCTTGGTAAGCAGAATATTTAATTACTGGTGAGCCGCTCATATTGTCATGGATCACACTATTTCTTTAACTGTGACAGAAGCTTTGATGAATGATGGGAGGGTTAAGTTCTAAGAACGGCCAATTAAGGATCCAGCTTTGTGGTTTGTGTTTCTGTGGACCCATTGAGTGTGGAGTGGGCAGCTCGGTCTCCCATGGCTGGGAGATAAAAGTGATGATTAGCTATTAAAAAGAGTCATGTGGTGCAGCTGTTTCTCTTTTCATCTTTATTTAGAGATATTTAGCCGTAAACCGCTAATTGGCAATAAAAACTGATGCTTCTGTTTGTCATTTTTAATTTATGATCACCCGTTAATCCATCCTGCACCGCTTGACAATTAAAAGAAGCAAAACATTAACCGTTACATCAGCTCATCTGTTCTCGGAGATCTCAGTCGCTGCTGCTTATTGCACCGTCAGCAGGTGGGAATGCATGTGATTGAACCCGCAGGAGACATGAGGGGCTGCAGCAGCGACAAGCTTTAGTTAATCTCCTGTAGCAGTTGTTATTCCCCTCTGAACAGCTGGAGTCCTGTCAGCCACACCTGATTTCTCCACATGTCCCGCTCGGGCCAATCACTGGCTTGTGCAGGGGGTCGGGAACACGATGGGCTGAGAATTGATGAGAACCGCAGAAAGAGAACTTCCTAGAAACGTAAAAAGGACGCACATCTTTCCAGAAGTTACTGCAGGAACCGGGACACTGGGGAGTCTGGGCTGGTTTATATAAGACCAGCTTTTTGATCCAAACTCCTGATTGTCTTTGTTTATGTCCCTTGCTACGACTTCAACCTGGAATTGAAATTTAAGAGACATTTGTAATGGATCTAACGGTTGCTAAAGAAGCAGGAAAAACCGCCAGGGCATCTTCCCCGTCCTTCTCCGCCTCGTCGTGGGGTCTTTCTGGACGTGTAGGCGTGCGGGTTCTGATGCACCGCGACATGATCACCTGCCGGTTCTACCGATCCCTGCCTCGATCTTGGCTGAAAAAATACTGGGGCCAACTCGGGAAGGATTCGAACAAGTCGCCGTCTTTGACACTTCGCTGGTCATCTTCTCCTTTCTCACTGTCGTCTCCTCGTTTGTCCCCATGTCCCTCTTCCACCCAGTCTCACTTTCTCCGATCCCATGTGTCTCGTCTCTCTTTCCCAGCGCTGAAAGACCGGGACAGGGAGAAAGATCAGGCAGGCAGAGATTCGGCTCAGGCTGCGGATGGCCACCGAGGGTTTCCCGGCGTCCCAGGCATGACAGTTGGCTCGTTTTTAGCCAGCACTCAGCCTTCAGCCAGCCTCAGCAGCAGCTTCGCCGCAGCCCCCGCCTGCAGCGTCGGCCCCAGCCTCCGTCACAACAGCAGCTCCGGGTGGGTGCCACGACAACAATGGTTTCTCTAGGTGCTATAAAGATTTTCTTTGTGAAATGAAAAGTTTGTGTTTGAAAGATGATTCTTTCAGTAGAGATGCAGAAATGTTCAAACTGAATTTTCTGTAAAATTATTGCAATTTAAGTGTGTTTTGAAGATCTGCTTCGTGTAAATGGAGAAGATTTTAAAATTCTTGTGATTTCAGTGTCCTTCATGAGATTTAGATGCAAGCTACTTTCTAAAAAAATATGAAAAAATCTTAAGACCATACAAGCATGCGCATATATATATAGATATATAGATATAGATATATATATAGATATATATATATATATACTTTGAATAGTTTACTTAATTACTGCTCTGTGTGTTGTTCTTTCATAAGATGTTGTTCTTTTTGGGTCTATTCTTGAGCTAACAATTTGAGTACTAAAATAGATAATTATTTTAATAATCAGTCCGATTAATCATTTCCACCCTGGTACATTGCATTGTTTTAAAAATCAAGCATAAGGTTTATGCTTTTGGATTGTTCTGTTGCTGAATTTTAGTAGAATAGATTATTTATTCCTTCTTAAAATAATCATACATGCTGTTTAATGCTCTTGTAGATTGACTTGATATTGATTTATAAACTTCTAACCTTTGGAGACATTACATAAATGGTAGAAGACATTTTGTTGCCTCGCCGCTGTAAATGTGTCTGTTTTCTCTCAGATCCCTCCCTGGGGACATGGATGAGATAGACACTCTGCGCTCTAAACGCTGCAACGACGACGCCGTTTCTCTCGCACCTTCCATTGCCGAGTCCATCATCGTAGAAGGTGAGCAGACGTTTTCACAGCGGAGCTGAAGTTTAAATTCAGCCGCTCCTCATTTTAGCTTCAATTACTTTGAACAAAATCATCAGGGCTGTGTTGCAGTTTTTAATGACTAGACTGCCCTTTTCAGACTGTGATATTTTTGCAACTGTTTGTCTTCAGGGAGTTTTCATGAAGAGAGAGTGTGGAGGATGTTTGGCTGACTCATGACTTTAGCCTTATTAAACTGAACTGTGTGGGAGACATCAGACTAACTGGAGACTGGAGCTCCATGTTTGTTCCAGCGTCCAGTTTTATTGGATTTACTCTTAACACTTGAGAGCTGAATGCTCATCAACCTTCTTTTTCCCCCCAGATTGAATGGGGGGAAAGATTTATGAAGGTATATCATTTTTTAAGGCAGATTCAGTTGCTCATGCAACATAGGAACCTTGTTGGAAAGATTATAAAAACTCCACGTTCCGTGAGGAGTAACTGTGTCACATTAGTCATTTAAAATAATACAAACAAATGTTTCCATTTATCCTTAGCTTTACCTTGTTGAAGAACACAATCTGAAGAACACATGTCACATCATTTATGCCCTTTTCTCTTCAGACTCTCACTATGCAGCAGTGCGGGCCGACCTGGAGTCTGATGCTCAGGACTTGGAGGCCGACTCCTGGAGCCTCGCGGTCGATCAGCATTATCTGAAGAAACATTCAAAAGACGTGGTGAAGAGGCAGGATGTTATTTATGGTAGGTGTGAGCTCGCTTCGCACTTTAACACTTGTAAATGCTTGGTCATTAATAAAAGCATGAGTCTTATACATGACCGACTGAGAGAAGCTTCTCTTATAAAAGCAGCATACTGAGTTAACAAAAACCTGATATTTGTTTTGTTTTTTTCTCCGTCTTGTCAAAATCTGACTCTTATAATCTGCGATTGTCTTCCTGTAATAATGTAGTAATTGACTAAATTTGGCTTAATTAAACTTGTCCTGAGAGTCTGAAGTAATTATAAATGAATTTGACTTGTTCATTGTTTTATTATAAACCTAAAATCACAATTTTGTTAATTGGTTCCATTGTATTGAAATTAACTGATCTTCTGTTAAACGGAGGCTATTATGCAAAATCAAACTGTTTTGAGCTTCATATCATGCTATAATGTTATTCCCTCATTAAAAGCACAGCAGATTATTTCCCCCTGTATTCCTTCCTAAAACCCGACTTTATGAAGTTTTGCTTTATAATAGGCACCGACTAGTAAATTCATCTGTATGGAAACAGATAAATTTGTCTGTATGGAAACACGATGCTTTGCAGATCATGTGCCACACTAAACAGATCCAATGCCACGTTGTTCTGTAGAGCTAATGCAGACAGAGATGCACCATGTGAGGACGCTCAAGATAATGCTGCGTGTCTACGTCCAAGAGATGAAGGAGAACCTGCAGATGGACTCGGGCAGACTGGACTGCCTGTTCCCCCGCCTGGAAAACCTCCTCGACCTTCACACACATTTCCTGTCGTGTCTCAGAGAGCGACGGCGAGAAAACCTCATCTCGCCCAGCGACAGGAACTACACCATCAATAGAGTGGCAGACATCTTAATCGCTCAGGTATGAACCAGACGCACAGTGGTTAGGCAGCTAAAGGAGACCAGCAGTGGTCTGAAAACGTTTCTCCACTCCAGTCATCCTTTACTTACTGTATCTTTCTCCCTTCACTGCTGCAGATTTCCTCAAATATATTTAATCTCATAAATGAGGCAGGTTCAGCATGTGACACAGTTTATCGGTTTTCCTTAGAGCTGAACAATTAGTCATTATTTTTGATTATTGAAATAATCAACTGATTTAATAGTAAAATAATGCTTGACTAAAGTTTACAGACTCAGAAAAAGGCAATTTACTGAAAAAACAATATGCATATTGTTTATACATGTGTCATTTTAGATGAAAAATCTTGTCTTTAAATATATTCTACCCCAAATTTCTCAAGTATCATCATTTTAGTTTATGACAGTTTTAACTTAATAACAGAATTTATACAATTATGTTAAGCACCTCTTTCTAGCTATTTAAATGGTTAATTAAAAATTAACAATTTTTAGATGGTTAATTAAAGAATTAACCAGCATATCTGCCCTACTACACTACTGAAGCAGAAAGAGATTATTTCAGTACTTATTTTGTATTCTTGTAGCAGCAGATGCATCATTACTATGTAATTACATTTTAGGCAGTAAAATGTTTTATTATTTAGAAAAAGGAATTCAATTTATTTGCATTTTTTAACATTTTTGTATAAAATAAGCTTAATTGGTTGAAATGAAAAATCTCAAGGATGTGCCTTTTTGTTAAAATCTAATTGTTAGAGTAATCGATTACTAACATAATAGTGAGCTGCAGCCCTAGTTTTGTTTAGGTGTGCATTATTACGCTGCTGCTGACGATGAGTCTGTTTGTTCTCCAGTTCTCAGGTGAAATAGGAGAGAGGATGAAGAACTGCTATGGAGATTTCTGCAGCCATCACACTGGAGCGGTCAGCTTGTACAAAGAGATGCTGCAAAACAACAGAAGGTTTCAGAACCTCATAAGGGTAAGTTATGATACCGTGTACGATATTTTCGTTATCGTACATTTGGATTCATTTCACTTTTTATTACTTGTATACTTGTGTAGGATGGTGAAAGGTTAATGTTTGTGTGTTTTGTTTGTTTTTCCAGAAAATCAGCAACTTAGCCATTGTACGGAGGCTAGGAGTGACGGAGTGTATTTTGCTGGTAACACAGAGGATTACCAAGTACCCGGTCCTGGTGGAGCGCATCCTTCACAACACTGAAGGTTCAGCTGCAACATGAACACCAATGACCATCCTAGTGAACCTTAACTAAACAATAATGGTTGTTTACATATTAAAATCTCTGTCTTTCTGCCTCTAGCGAACACAGAGGAGCACCAAGATCTGACTCGGGCTCTGAGTCTGATCAAAGACACTATCAAAGAGGTGGACACCCTGGTTAATCTGTACGAGAAGGAGTCTCGTCTCCGAGATATTCACAGCAAGATGGAGCCGAAGACGCAAGGAAAGATCAAGGATGGCCGGGTGTTTCGTAGGGAGGACCTGGCTCAGGGCAGGAGGCGGCTGTTGCATGAGGGAACCGTCAGCTGGAAAGCTGCCTCTGGTAGACTCAAAGGTAACATTCACCTCTATGAAATGATCATGGTAGATGTATTCAAAAAAATGAGCAATACATTACTTGCTCATGATGATGATGTTCTTGCGTTCTTTACTTTCAGATATCCTGGCTGTTCTGCTGTCAGATGTGCTGCTTTTACTTCAAGAGAAAGATCAGAGATATGTCTTTGCAACAGTAGTGAGTGATTTTTTTTTATTTTTCTGTTATAGTTCCAGAGAAAATTTTGACAAACCCAATAAGAGTATAAACGTGATGCTCTTATGGGCCTTTAATAATTTCAAACCAATTTTTTGTGGATTTTGACCTGCTAATACCTGGTCAAAATGTTGTAAAATTATTTCTTTTGCTTTTTTCATGTGCTTTTTCCCCTTTCTTTGTCTTAAATCCTTCCAGGATAACAAGCCTTCAGTGATTTCTCTCCAAAAGCTGATAGTCAGGGAGGTGGCCCATGAGGAGAAGGCCATGTTTCTCATCTGCGCCTCCTCAAACGAGCCAGAGATGTACGAGATCCACGCCGCCTCCAAAGAGGAGCGAAACTCTTGGATAACATACATACGGCAAGCAGTCGAGAGGTAACTGGAGTTATACAGGGGACGTACAAACACAGTTGTGGTAAAAAAATTGATCTGAAATTTTATTGAGCGGTCTTTGTGTCCTTTGCTCGGTTAGCTGCCCTCACTCAGAGGAGAGGCTGTTCAGCGAGGAAGAGGAGGCTCAAGCTGCAAGGCTTCGGGAATTTCAAGGTAACTTCTGATCATAAATTACATTTATGTCCACTAGGAGGTGCTGATGTGCCACATCGAAACAATTGAAGGTTTAGTTTATTGATAGAGAATCCTAGCAGTTTATACTTGCATGCATTTTGCTGAAAAGACTTTACATTTTGATGCCGATTTACAATAAAAAATAAATATTTTTGAAGGTCATGCAATGGGAATAAGTTCCAGTAAAAACAGAAATATTAGACAAAACCTTTTAAAATCTAAATATTCTCATGTGAAAGTGGATAGATATTTATAAGCTAATTATCTGAATTCACATCCAACATTAATATTTTCACAAGCAGCTCTGCAAATGCTCATATTTTTCTCTTTTGAATAAGTTGTAGATCATTTTTTTGACTGACTACTTCTGTGTCACGTTTCGGCCTTTAGAACGCCTGAGCCAGAAGGACGCGGTGATTGCGCAGGCTCTCACAGAGAAACTGCAGCTGTTCGCAGAGATGGCGGAGTCCGTGGCGGGTCTGGAGGACACGGCTTCTCGCTCAAGGCTGCTGCTCCGAGGCGACGCCTCTGACCACCAGCAGGGGGAGGTGCTGCTCAAGGGAGCCATCACTGAAGGTAGGATGAAGCTGCACATTGTGGATAACAATCAGAAAATCTTTCTCTTGTAAAGCACTATATTGTTCACACTTGCTTTTACGTTTATGTCATTGCATATCAAAGGTTTTTGTTTTCTTACCTTGTGTTAAACTTTAGTGGAGAACCTGCAGAACTTGTTGCAGGCTGGCGTGAGGGAAGAGGCTCAGGAAACACGGGCGGAGGACGAGAGCAGTTCTGGGGTTCTGCCCAGGAGAGCGGGGACATTTGGAGGCTATGACAGCAGTCCGGTCATCCTCTCTAAGAGTGAGTCCAGGACTACCTTCACTCTAATCAAACTTTACTTCTAAAAGAAATCACATGTAATGTATATGTACACGCAGAATCTGTGTAGCTATCAGATCAATGTTTTCATCGCCGTGAATAGACATGTGCTTGTTTGTGTATGTGCCAGATGGCAGTGTGAAGAAGAGCTTCTCTGGCGAGTCCAGGAACAGAGACAGGAGCCAAAGAGCCAGCTCTGACCCTCAGCTCAAAGGCCTCTGTGGAAGCCACACCCTGGAACAGACGGTAGGGGCTAAACTAGTTCACATACACAAGGTGTTTTGAGATACATCAGTCTCGTTATTTCCACTAAACCAAATCATCTGGAAAGTTTTCTTTGTCTTATACATTCTGGAATATTGTATATTTCAGGTCTCTCTGTGTTTTTTATGAATAGATAAAATCTTGATCAACATCATCCTGGGAAATAATCCAGACAAATATTTGATCTGAACTCCACTAAATAGTGTTGCCCGTTTAATTGCTTTTAATTACTATTTAACCTGAACATCAACACTGCTACAGTCATTGATAGGAGCCCTGGAGGGGATCATCTCTCTTGCACAACTTCAAGCTCAAATCTAAGATTTTTATCATAAATAAAGAATCGTAGGTGTTGTTCCTCCTTCCATAATTCAGCAGGAGTTCAGGTCATTGCCCGTCTAACTCCTATGAACCTGAATGAATGATCTAAACCACAGAATGTAAACACTACTTCTGCTTTCATATTTAATTCCACTGCATTCGAGCGCCGACACAACAGATGGTTATGACTGGAACGCGTGAACCTGTTATTACGACTAAATTAAACGGTTTAAATCATAACATGAAGAACGCCTTATTAGACTTTTCTACTTTGACGCATTTGCAGTGAGTCGTTTTGGTTTTTTAGAAAATAAATACTTTTCACAGCTTGTGGCCTTTTTTAAATTTCCTTTTCTACCATCACTGACTTGTGATCTCTTTGTGCTTCATTCCTGTGTCAGGTGGATCAGAGCTGCTCCTCTCCTCTGAGATGGAACCGGATCTGGTCCGACTCTTTCCCCGAAGCTGAGGTGATCTTTTTATAGATCTGAACTGCTGGAGTTTTATTCTTCTTACTTCTTAATTGAACTATGTCTTTATATGATAAAATATTTTATAAAACCAGAAAATTGTGAGAACATTTTGGTGAAATTAGTTTTGTTTTATAACTTTCAGTTTGTTTTTTGTGTGTGTTTGTTTTTATCCATTTTAGTTCTTTGACAAAGTGTTGATGCTCTCCCAGAGACTTTATAGCCTGCAGGTAATATTCTCTCTACATACTCTGACTCTTAAATTTGTCCAACTCTTAATAAAAAATATAGTTTGGTTGAATTCAGATATTTATGTATCCTGTAAAAAGACACAGCCTTTGCTTTCCTAGTTCTTCAGGCTAATATTTTCCTGTATCAGATCCATTATGATTCCCAAAATGATTTCCATTGACTAAATAATAGAATAGATTTTCTACTTTAAATCTATATAACTTTGTATCTTTCTAAGCAATTTTGGAAATTATGATATTATATCTCTTTAAGCCTCAGTTTGGTTATTTAGAAGCAAATCTACGGATGTATGTTGGAGCAATACCTCAAACACTTAAAGGAGGAACAAACCATTTCTCTAGTAGTAACACAAAAAGACAGATCTACATTTTTAGATGCATCTTAAAGTCATATCTTCAAAATATGAAGAAAATATTTTATATTGTATATTTTTGTAAACCTTTAGAAATAAATCTTTCATTTGTGTTGCATTTAGCAAAAACAAACAATTTTGTATTATAGCATTTTAGACAAAATCATTCATGTCCTTGCATTTTCTTATGCATTTCTACTATTATTTAATATAAGCTTAAGAGATTAAATGAAAAATCAAATGGGAACAATCTGTTGCATTACCGTCACCACTGCATTTTGATGACCTTGGTAGCTGTGCACTGCTGGTGATGCTTTTCAATTAACATTTGATTTATTTGAACATTTGAAATATTCACCTTTTCTATGAAACTTGCACCACCCTGTCATCCTCAGGCCATCGTATCGCAGCAGGACAGTCAGATTGAGCTGCAGAAGGCCTCGCTAACAGAGCGGGTGTCCCTGCCTGGGCGCAACAAAGGAAACGGGCTCCTGGAGCAGGAGAAACAGCGGACTTTAGCCCTGCAGAGAGAGGAGCTGGCCTACCTGAACAAGCTTCAGTCTCAGCACAGGCAGGAGCAGCAGCGGTGGGAGAAGGAACGGGAGCGGCACCGGCAGCAAGTGGAGGCGACCGAGGCCCGGCTCCGACAGAGAGAGGAGGAGTGCAGAAAACTAGAGGTACAAGTTCAACACGCTGCCTTACAGATACTGAGCAGATAGATTTAAATGGGATTGAATGCATGATGAGGGTTGGCTGTAAGGAGCATTGTACAATGTGTGTTTTTGTTAAATACAGGAGCAACTGGCTAAGGAGAAGGAGGAATTGGACAGGCAGAGAGAGACGTATCAGAAGGACTTGGAGAGACTGAGGGAGTCCACTAGAGCTGTGGAAAAGGAAAAGGAGCGACTGGAGTCCCAGAAGAAGATGAAGAGGAAAACGATTGAGGTGAGAAGCCTGTAATAATAACGCTAATATTATGTAGATGATATCAACATTTACTGACATGTCAGAAAGGATGTAAATACTCATATTGAAGTATAATTAAAAAATAGACAATTTAACAAGCACTTAAACTCTTAAAGCACTTTGTGGATTGATTTGTTTTAAATGATGCAGAAAGAAAGTTGTTAGAAGAAATGTTGGTCCTTTACTTTGAAGGGGTTGACCTTTACTTTGAAGGAGCTGACTTACTTCATGTATCAAAATCCAGCTGTAGGTGGTCATTAATTATTCTGAGCAGATTCAGCTTCTCACTGTGTGAGAGAGAATAAGAGACAGCAGTCGCTGATGGAAGAGGTTTTAATAATTTAAGCAAAAAAGCCACAGTCAGAAGTTCTCAACTATTTCTAGCATCCTAAATGATCACTTAGCAAAGTTAGTGTTTCTAATTTTACATATTATTTCCTACAGAATATCAGGTAAAAGGCTCTGAAGGATTAAGCGCATCATCTTTTTTGTATTCATTCACTTTCACATTTATAAATTTCACTTTATAAACCTGGACAAATGCAAATAATTGACTATGTAATTAAAAAATGTTCAAGAATCATGAAGCTTCAGTGTCAGCACAGGCAGGAGCAGCAGCGGCATGGAGAATTTTTAGGGCTCCATGAAGTTATAAAAAAAAATGTTTGCTTATTTTTGTGTTGTTTTTTTCAGTTCTTTCACCACGTTTTTGTAATCATGTGGTTAATTTAAATAAGACTTTAAAATGTACCTGTCTCTAATTACAAAGACATGTAACATGTAGTTTGAACAACAGTGTACCAGATGAATTCAGAAAGTAAACAATCCAAAGATGATCATTCACTAAAATATAAATGCAAAATTTGATAACGAAGCAGTATTAGTGATAATGATTGGGGTAACTTTCTATTTTGTTTTTATATTTTTTTGAATCAACAATTGATATTTGTCTTGTAGAGTTTCAAGACAGCCTTCAGTTCAACATTGAGTTCACTTGGATTTAGAAAGCTACCTTAACAGACTTACAACACTTCACCTAAATCATTCAAAGCGTTATTATTTCTAAAGTGCTGTTAGTACTAAGTGTTTTTGGTAAACAGTATTTTCTTTCTTCTGAGGTTCTTTGCAGAACCGGTGGGCTAACACCAGCTTTCCCTCCCATCTGTTCTGAGATGACTTGTTGATAGTTCTGCTTATAATATGTTTTCCTTCTAATTCCTGTTTATTTATACACAAGCAAAACATACAGGAACAATTGTTGTTCTGTTTCATAAAATTAGTACTTAGCTTTGGATGTCACAATTCTTTATGTGTGGTGCTGTAGCAACGTAGCGGGCTGGGTTCATGTCTCTGCTGGTGGTCTGAAGCAGGGCTGAATCCCACCTGAGTGAGTTACATCAGAGATGATAGCAGCGTCTCAGGCACGCTTCTGCCCCCTGCAGGTCACGACTGCAGGGGTCGACGTTTGTGGATTGATGAAATTCATCTCCCTCTTCTGTTATCACCAAAAAATGTGAGGATGTTGATCTGTTTTTCTTGAACATGACACTGGAAGAGTAAGGAAGTGTTTTTCAACACTTCAACCAGCAGTGAAGTCCAGAGTGGAGACATTTTTCCATCTCCTCTTCACTCCTCTTGAACAGTTTTGGCCAAAATGGTGTCCGCTTACATCGGCATCAATATCAATGCATCGATTTTATGTTTCTTAAGGTGCGGTTTAGATGGGGAAAGTAGAGAGTAGTCTTTCTTTACATCCCTCTACCTTCTTTTCCCCTGATGGTTTCTTCCAAGCATGTGCTCTCCTAACAGAACAATGTGGGTCGTTGTTTGTCTGTTTCATGGGAGAGCAGTTTTCAGCATGATCCACTGTAATTTCATGCCTGCTGCTCACAGCTCTGTCAAGAAGTCATAGAAAATTTGCCCAATTAAAACTTTGAGTGTTCAGCTCAGATTCTTGTATCACTTAGTCATCGCTCAGTTCATTTGTTCTCAGCTTCTAGTTGGGTTTTATCTTCTCATCGAACTCAGAAACGGTCCAAACCAAAACAAAGAGAGCAGTGACATCAGAGGCGGCGTCACATCCCGACTCCCACATGATTCTGTCATCAAGAGTCATTTGATAATCTGTTTACTGAAAATAATTCTTACACATAGAAGACAAAACAGCAGAGGGAGTTGGCAGTGACCAGTCATAACCAAGTTGTGTACCAAGAAGGGTTGGTACCATAAATTCAACCCAACAGACAAGACGACACATGATGCTGCATTAATAAGAAAGAAAAACACTTTCTTTTTAGAAATATCAGTTTCACAAATTGAAAAATTGTATGTTAAAGAATCTCAAATCATCATAGAACAATTCAACCAGGACTTGTATGAAGGTTAAAAATCACCACTTTCCTATTCACCACACTTTTATAGTTTCAAAGTTTTGTACGCAAAGGACCCTCCGCCCAAATGGGTCCCTGTGAGCCGCCTCAGAGTTAAAAACTAATTTAGTTACTTTTTTTCCATCTATTGCTTATTTAACCACTAGCCAGCAGTAGAGCTAGGAGTCTAGATGAAGCTGCTGTTGTATTTTCTTTTGCGGTATTGCATAGAAATAAAGCAGCTGTTATTATGATGTAAATACATTTTAATTCTAATTTTAAGTTTTTAGAGTAAAAAACTAAGTTAAGAAAACTAAGGTGTGTTTATTAAACTTTGTGTAATTAATTCACTAAGTGTGTGTTTTTCCTGGGGTCAGTGGCCTGGCAGGTTATTTACGCATCGTTAACTCGCCACTGTGTGTGGAAATTTTCTCACAGTGCTAATAAATTGTCTGTCTTGCCTTTCGCTTTTCCTCTGCTAAGGTTTATTCTGGAAAATTACTAAATGCTGCCACACAAACAGTTTTAACAGGGAGGAGCTCTTCAGTGGTTTTTGGCCAGATTAAGTCAAGTAAGCAGGTAGAAGAAACGTGGTCAGATTTTATTTGTATAACATCTCTTTTATCAGCGATTCTGATTCAAGCCTTTTTTTTGTGTTGACTGCAGTTTTAGGCTTATTTTAACATTCAGCATTGTTTTGTTTTTTTTTATTTGCCACGTTGTATAATGGTTGTGCTTTTTTCAATTCGTTTTAGTTCAGTACTATTCTGTAGTGCTAAATCTGAAGGCATTTTATGGACAGAAATGTATCAGTCAGATCTATAAACCTTCACTAGAGTGGCATCTGTTTATATTTCTCTGAAACTGTCTGAAAAGGTTGCAACTTTGATTTAAATAAAACTTTTTCTGAAATTTGATACATATCTCATCAGATTGTTATGCTTTTATCTGTTTTTTTTTTTTTTTTTTGCTAAAGCAGCAGCTCTACATGTGCTTTCCAAAATGCATTTATACCCAACTGTAACCCCCTAACGTCCTGCACGTAACATTTACTTTCGTACCGTCGTGTGTTTTGTTGCACATGTCTCGGATGTGGTTCTGTACTTTTTGCTGTGCTCTGGGACATTTCTTGGCTGTGCCTCTGGGAGATTTGGACGTGGCTTTTTCTTCTCCTGCTTCAAACAACATCAAACCAGCTTTTCATTAGCTGGAACCACAGGATCTCTTCCAGGCTCTTCGCCAACCTGATATCATCTGACATTTAATATCCCCCACCCAAAATTAAGTCTCATCAGCAAACCTAGAGAGCTATAATTAGACCTTGTAAAAAAAAAAAGAAAGAGGGAAGGATTTCTTTTCCACACGCGTTACTCAACATGTTTGAGAAATAACTCTGCTAGTTGTTGCTCGTCAGTTTTTCTAAAGAATTTCACCTTCAGCCTATATCTCGCTTGATCTCGATTAGGTTCTTTACACGTCTAATTATAGAGGAATTGTGTGAATATGAAGTAATACAATTATACATTATTAAGACTTATTGAACTGATATTGAGAAATGATATTGACGTAAACCTACTAAAGGAAGAAACTAGGCTGATTTCTAATAGGCCAAGCAATCTAACAAATTTAACACACACATTTAAGATGCCTTTAGACAAAACTGCTGAAGTTGTGGGAGCACAAAAATCTGCAAAAGTGACTCATAAGATGTTGACTCACATTTGTGCTCTGAACAAAGGTAAACTATGCCCCTCCATCTGTAACCTCCGCCTGCAGACGTAGTTACAATTCAGTGGCCTCAGTCGGGGCTTATGGCCACCCTCACCTTGTAAACAAACACAGATGCCTATGACTCACTTCCTCTTGACGAACAAGGAGAAAGCACAAGGCTTTATGAAGCTGTCTGTGTGCATATCCCATCTGGTAGCTGTGCTTTTTGTTTATAGTATAATTCATTCTTTCAACAAATAAGAGCCATGCCTCAAGATTCACATCAAATGTTTTATATATTGCTACGGTACAGAAACAAACTTCAATATGTTGAGAGTTTAGAATAGACAAAAAAATTACAGCTGCAAGTATTTGAGGTTTTTACCATTTTTGCACATCTACAGATGTATTATTTGCTTATTTTTGTTTGCAAAATTGGTCAACCTCAGTCAGTGTAGTTCTGTTGCAGGGTTCAAATATTTGGTAATTTTGTTTTTGTTAGATCTGGAAAAAAAGATTATTATTTTTTTCTTTTTTTCCTCTGGAAAAAACTTTTTTAGCCAGAGTTTCAAGTTAGTTGAGGGGAATCTTGTTAGTTATGAGGTTTGAACAGAATCGAAATGCAGTTGTTGTTTTTTTAAATTAATACTTGCATTTAGTTTCTAAAATAATGGAATTATTTTAGAAACTAGAAACTTTATATTAAAAATATAAAGTTTTCATCAAAAATATATTGTGCATTGTCAGTAAGGATGTGCTTGATTTATGAGAATCCATGAAACCTTCAGGATGAGTCGCTGTGTAATTAGCCAGTCCAAACCTGCCATCATCAGGCGTTCAGTCCCGTTTACGAGCCGTCAGTCAGAACTCCTTGTGCCATGAAGCCTCTTTGTGTTTTGCTTACCTGAATATCCGTTTATGTCATTAAAGCTGTTTGCCTTGTTCTAGGAACAATCAAACATCTGTGTGTCATGATGAGTGAGTGCTGAAAGAAGGGAAAATGATGGAGGGAAAAGAGGAGGGCAGGGTCAGGGAAGGGGTGAAGGATACTTTTCCCACATAAGGCTTCTGTTTTTCTCGAATTAATCCGGTTACAGTTGGAGGAAGCGTAGTGTTTAAGATCATCAGTCATGTTCCAGGTGGAGGCTGCACTGAACAGGGCAGATGGAGAAATTCCCCCTTTAAACCTAAACTAGTGCTTCCCTGACCAATTTGTCATGGCAACGCCCCCCCAGCAGGATCCATCCCCAGAAAGCTAAATCTACTCTGTGCAGACAGATCACAATCGGAAGTCCTTTTTATAACAATCATTTTATAATACTTGCTGCATTCTTGTTGGTTGTGTGGTAGGCTCCACTTTTGCTTTTCAAAGATGTATAATTGCGCATGTGTTTGCAGCCATTGTCAGTTGAGTTGGGGGGGGGTGCGTGGCCAGCAGCAGCTTATTTAGATTTAAAGTGAAAAGAGGCTCTAAAATAACTCATTCAAGTAAATTCTGATAGCTGTGTGCTAAAGAACACACAGCTTTAAGGGTTTTAAAGCTCTAATGCCACGGAGAGCTTTCCAACCCTTGGGTGGATGCTGGTTTGCTGGGTCTTCAAGCTACTTGGCTTAGACCTGCTTCCCCCTGACACCTACAAGGCACCATCATAAGACATGTTTATTTTTTTTAGCTTTTAATGTCTTTGCCTAAAGTAAAATAAACATCCCGAGGCAGAGTTGGAAAACCACAGTGTTTTTGCAAGGAATGAGCTGTTTGATTGCGCTCTTAATTCTCTCTAATGGCACCTATTGGAGGCTTTTTATGGTTCTTGTAACTTAAGATGCTGGATTAGTAACACAAACACTGGCGGAGGCTCTCGGATGCTGAAATCTTCCTGTTTGACTTGAACTTCACATCGTCTTTAGTTCATTCTTGTAATTTTGCAAACAATGCAGCCTGTGTGTTTTGTCCCCTAATGTCATGAGAGCTGTTTCTGTTGCCCTGCTCGTCCTGAAGTCCTGTCTGTTTCGTCAGACACGCCTTTATGTGCACAGGGACCATTAGTGGTTTTATGTTTCTCATTTCATGTGCTTGTGTGTGTGTTTCTGCGGGGGCACACGTTTATAGTCTTTGTGCGTTTTTTATTTAGAGCCTTTGTTAAACTGACTCCTCTGCAGAATGCAGGCGTTCAATGTGTTTCTCACTAGCCAGCAGGATGTTTCTCATCAACTGAATCAGACCACAGATGTAAATAATTTCAGTACAGAGATCAGTAACCCATCCTTTGAACTAAAGGATGGTGATTCTTAATCCCGTTCAAGCGATTGACCTACTGTCTCCTCTTTCGCTCTAAGGTGGCTCCGATGTCCGGCAGTCTGAATGGGGATCTCATCTCGTCCTCCGGTCTCAGCGGCTCCACCTGCGTCTCCGAGTCGCCCCACTCCCAGAAGCCCCTGGTGCGGGGAAGCCTCTCGGTGGCGCAGGCTGACTACCCCGAGCGACCCGAGGTCCTGCTCCGCCGGGAGACCGGCTCCTCGACGCTTCCTCTCCCGCTGAAGACGGAGGTGCCGCTGCACCTCTTCAGCACCACCAACCAGCAGCACAAACCGGTCGGGGTGCAGCAGCAGATCCCCACCAAACTGGCAGCGATCAACAGCGGCAAAGGGAAAGGGGGCAAGAGTGGGAAAGCGTCACATCGCACCGACAGCTCTGGTAAGTAAACAGGGATTTCCATTTACCAGGACAGTACGTCTTCTTTTTATTATTAGGCCTGTCACAATAACGGATTTTTCTGGACGATAAATTGTCCCAGTAATTATTGCAATACATGAAAATATTGTTGTTTTGAGACCATTTTTAAATCATATAATAATGCAAGCATAAACTTAAATTTCTAATGAACATGTCACAATAAATTAACAAGACACTTGAAACAACAAATAAAAATTAATGCTGAAAATTGTCCTTAAAAAAAGGGCTAGTTGCGACCGATGCACCAGACTAAAGACTCTTCTTTTTTTTAATTATTGATCATGTGGTTTATTTGGAAACAAACCCGTATTTAATGGGACAGCATGTGATTGTCCAGCACAATATACATTTATATAAATCTGAACGGCATGCATTTACATTCAACCCTCTTTACTCTGATACCCCCCGAGTTAAATCCAGTGTAGCCATCTACTTTCAGAAGGCTCCTAATTTGTAAGTGGGAGTCAACATGTGAAATTAGAGCAGCAGGTAACATGTCCTCCCAGCAGCGTTGTTGCGCGTTCAGAAGCTGACGCCAGCAGTGACACCATCGCAGCTGTCAGCCTGTGGGAGATGTAGATGTTTATCTCAGAAGGAAACAAGTTTTGAGTTGCGCTTTTTGAAATAATTCCAAATTATGTGAACAGGAATGTTTTTGAGATTCCTCTCTGCATGTCTGCACTTGTACTGAGACATATTTAGAGCCTTTAAGACATTTCCTCCTCCTCCTTTTTACTTTGATTCCCACAATAATTATAGAACTACAACTTTTGTAAATTGTTTTTGTTCATTTTTACACGTTCTTCAACGTAGACCACTGTACATTTAGTTTTACCCTCAAAATTATTAAAAATTTCCCTGTGGGAAGCTTCACTGCTCTACACACCTAACACTGCAATCTGCCAACCCTCTGCCTCTTTTTGTCTCCCCGTTTTGGACATTCTCCTCTTAGCCTCAGTGGACATGAAGCAGATGCTCCCCCTGAAACTGTCTGCTAGAGACGACAACACCCTGAAGGCCAAACGCTCCATCAGCCCCCATCAGCAGCCCCTCCAGTCTCACTCCCTGCATCACCACTCAGGTATCTGTCCAGATAAACACTGCGCCTCATTTATTGAAAACTAGCAAAGAAATCATCATCTGACATGAGCCCCGTGAAACATGTCATATAAATCTGTGTGTGTGGTAGATAATTGTGCATTGAATTTTAAGGTGAAAGAAATTGCATTTTCCACACCACAGCCTTGTATATTTATAGTTTTTTGTGACTGTTTATGTATAATCTGGCTTTCTGTTTTTCCCCTCCTCCTTCTTTTTACAAGGTTCATGGAGGTGCTTGAAATCCTTGAAAAATGCTTAAACTTCTGTTAGGTGTTTTGAAGGTTGATTCTGTTAGGAAAGTGCTTGATTTCTGTAAAAAAATACAATGTGGTGATGGTCCTTGAAAGTATTTGATATTCAAACTGCACACTTGGATAATAAAGTGCAATCCAACTTATGATTAAAAACCTAATTTTGCCAAGTGCTATTTATAATTGAAACCAGATACTTAAAGATAATAAAAACATTTTTTTCTCTCTGTTGGAAAGCTTGGTGAGAATATTGTTTTTGATTTTTTGTAACTTATATTTTTAGTTTAACTCATTCCTGCTGTAGAATATAAAATACTATCACAAAGTAATTATTAACAAGAGTGAATTGAAACTGTTTTCTTTTGTTCATTTGGACTTTTTTTTATCTCCGATTGGTGGCGCTGGGAAAGTTTCAAAACATACCTTGAAAATGCTTGAATTTTTGTGTGAAAAGTGTACAAACCATTTGTAATAATTTATCATGTTTTATTTTGATTCTTTTTTCTTTTAATTAATGGAAGCATCACAACATCAAAAGGCACAATAGAGAATTGAAGCTAACATTCTCTGCCAATTTTGTATAATATTGTCTTTATGGTTGACTCACCAATAATGAGCATTTAATCGTCTTATGTTAAAAGTACAGAATGACGAACAGATCTGCAAACATTCTCGAGCAAAACCGAGCCGACTACTAAGCTGCATTTTTCTGCTGCACACGTTTGAACTTTGAAGTTGGTTCTCACGGACACAAACCTGATTGTTCACCTGGACCCCGCCCTGTGGCATTCCTCTGAAACGCTCACCCTCATACCTGCCTCGCCCTGTGTAAACATCCATCAGTTTCTCATCCTTCCTTTTGATAAATGGACGGCTCTTCTGTTCACACACACGTTTTAATCCTGCTCTCTCACAATCACTTTGAATAAAAATCACTGGGAGGATCTCCTGTGATTCACTAAGTGGGCCACACAGGGTTTTCTGAAGGGTTTAAATGACATCAGCAATTACAAATGGTATTTCATTAATCTTGCTATTGAAAATAAAGCTACCACTTTGGGCACTCCATCAGAAATGTAAATATCACAGCAGTGTCTCTAGTTTCAGCAAAAGTGAGGATGGAACATAAAATGGTGTGGATTTTAATTTTTTTTATTTGTCCCTCACCAGATTGTTTTTGAATACACAGCAAATAAACCTTTTAGAAATGTCATAAATAAGGCTACCAACTTTTGGAAACCGTAGAACCACCTGTACACATTACCTGTGCAAAGACTGAAGTAGTTTCTGTGTTTCTATTTACTCAACTTAATAAACTTATTTTTACCCTTATTGATTTTTTTTTAATATTATAAATCAATAAGAAATTTATATCTGCAGTGCATCCTTTTGGAATCAAATTTTAAAAATACATTGTACAAATTTACACACATATTACTGAATAAAATATACAAACCATCAAAATATATTCTTTGGCACCACCAGAACTCCATACAATGTCTCTTTGACGTGGGTCACTGGTGTTTATCCTGCAGCTCTTGGTAATAAACTCAAAAGCTTCCTGCTCAACTCAAATGGTTTTTATCAGCTTCTAGTCAAGACTCTGACGTTTCCATGGATACCAAATCTGTCTATGTTTAACTGAGGGGAAAATAGTCCAAATCTGCCCCTGGTACCGGTTCTGACCAGCTCGAAATATTGCAAACATACTGCTGTTTATGATTTCTGGATTAACCCTTTGTTTTCTGCTGGTGTTTTCAGATCAGTTGAGTCCAGAGCAGACTGGATTAGACACGCAGCCCACCTCCTCCCTCAGCTGCGCCCAGAAGCCCCCCATGCAGGGCGTGCAGCCCCATCCTTCCCCCTCCGTTCATCACCTCCACTCCCAGAGCGCCGACTCCCTCCCGTTCCAGCTCCACCTGCAGCCGCACAGCCTCAGCCAAATCGCACAGGCCAACGCCCCGCTGAACGTTCATGGCCTCAGCGGGACGCCGCCCTACAACCTCCCTGCTGAGGACCTCAACAAGGAGGATGTCATATTTTTTTAAAGCTCCAGCTGCCCCAGGACTGAGCACTGACCTCCCCCGCCCCCAGTCTGATCACAACTTATTGCTGAGGCTCGTGTGGAGAAATTTCCCCCAGCTTTTTATTTGACGGCGTTTGTTAATTCACATTTTTATCCAAGCTGCCTCTAATATTTAATTTCTAGGTATAAATACTTACAAGTATGGGGTGCAAAGGTGTCCTCAAACAAAGGAGTCCAGCGTTGATTTATTATTATTTTAATTAAGTTTTATTAATCCAAAGACACAAAACACATTTCTGAACAGGATCTGACTGAAAGGAGAACGGCAAAGGATCGTTTTTTTGTTTTTTAATCTACGAGTTCAGTTTGTGAGAAGCAAAATGTTGAGTGAAGGATATTTACTGCTCTCTCCTGCTGGTCCTGGACCATCATGAAGCTTTTTATCAGAAGTGATCAAAACTCTGCTTGAAGTTTCATCTGCACATTGTAAAAAACAAAACAACAAAAAACTCCTTTCCAAAATAATGAAGGAACATTTTATGGGGAATATGTTGAAAAAAGTTGATTGTACAGCTTTTATGATTGTATACCTTAATTGCATTTTTTGGTACTGGTCTTAAATGTGCTTCTTTCAAAAACAATGTAATAACAGCGGTCTTGTTGCTGGTTTAGAAAGTTAACTAACATTTTATTTCAGCAAAGGGAGGGCTTGTTTTTTTTTTTGTTTTTTTTTTGGCAATATGTGTAAAAATATTAAGTGAGACTCAAAGAACACACTTTCCTTAGAATAGCTGGAGTCTTTTTTTTGTTCTGTTTTCATAACGCTAATCTGCCAATCTTGTTCTGCTTTGGTCAAAATGACGAACCAGAATTGTGCTTATATAAACGGCGAAATAGCAAAACGTGGTCGAATTTGAAATTTCATTTTAGTTTGTTTCACAGAGGTTGAAGAAAGTAAGACGACGTTGCAGGTGAAGACTGAATCTGTTTGTTCTGCTGCTCATGTTGCGTTTGCTGTGAGCTCTGTCTGCATGCTGGACTTTAAAAACAAACGGTTCATCATGATCGGAGGATGAGCAATCAGACGATGCCTTTCATAGTAGAGATGCTGTGATCATGAGCTAGAGGCTGATTTCCAATCTCTGATTTTTTTTTTAAAGCTTGAGATGCTCGTATTATTTAATATCTATTCAAATTTCAAGAGGAATATGAGAAGATATTGGGTTAGAATATCTTTTTCTGGCCTTTTTGGCATAAAGTAAGCAGATCTAACAATGATGTAAAACAAGATATTTCTGTTTCAGACAAAAATAATCATGGAGTTTACATTTTAAGCAATCTTATCATTCCATATTATAGGTTATTATGCATCTTTCGGTATTTAGATCCTTCCATTAGTTAAAATCTCTGAAATCCAGCCTGGTTGAAAGCTCAAAGGTATAAAATACACTTTCTTGAGCCCTATGATTCTCCTACCACAGGCGTGTCTGAACATGTTTTCTCTTGACTAGCTTCTTGCATCTCTGCTTCCGCTGATTCATTTTCGATCACCTAAGTGGGACCAAAACTCAGTCGTCTTCACTCATCAGCTGCGTTCACACTGAAGTGTTGTCACGACAACCTGGTCGTTTTTTATGCATGAAGTTTTCTGCTGGTTGGAAACTCAGACATCAAACTGATCACTTGTTTAAGGCAGATCACCAGCACACTGCTGGGTGCATCTCTATTCAAACAAAGAAATAGCAACGGCTGCCTAAGTTGTAGGAGTGTCTCCTCACTCATTACTCGTGCAAATCGAAACCAGAGCAGTAAAAGGAGACCTAAAGTTTGGTTCATGTGTGAATGTTAAGATTTACAACTGAAATCTTTTTGTCTTCAGAAGAAAATGTGGAGGTTTCCATTTGTTTTTTTGTTTTTTTTAACTCAGACAGAGACCAAGCTCACTAGGGTGACCCGGAGCGGCTTATTTTATATCCTGTATATTTTTGTACATACTTTATGTGACCTACAGCATTAGCTGCCATCCTGTTGCTTAATTTGTTCATTTGTCATGAATCAGGTGGTAAAAATCCAGCGGAAGTCTGTTTCTGTGTACACTTCACACACACCCACACACACGCTTGTGTGCAAGCTCACCGGTGGACGCTCTCGGCCGTCGATAAAACCGTAATCACATGTTGCTGTAATTTAACTGAAATTGAAGGCATTTTTTTTTTAATTTTCTCTTCTCACTTGTTTTTGTTGTCCGAACTAAACTCGATGTCCGCTGCCTGCTGGCTCTCTGGTACGACTCATGATTGAGGTTTCACCAAGATTATGCATCAGTTAAAAATATAATTGTCTGCTCTTTTTTGTGTGTTTTTGTTTTTTAGTGGTTTGAACCAAAGACATTCGGCTGACTCTGTTCCTCTCTGTGCACACGCACAGAGGATTGAACACACCGTGCTCCTTCTGTGGTTATCCACAAGGTTTATTTACTTGCCTATAAAAGAAAATTCTTCAGGGAGTGTCCGTAGCAATTGTTTACAGCATGTTGTAGTCTAGCTCACATCCTGCAGTGGGTCTGGTTTTTGGAAAACGTACGTTGCCTCTGCCAGATTACAGATCACTCCTCTTCTACACTGTAGACACGATGACGATGAACCGGCTGAATGTCGGTGGGATCAGTAGGCATGGGTTGGCGTGCTTTATGTTTTAAGGGTTAATTTCTGGTATTTAAAACTGAAATGCAACAGCCGTTTCTGTTGCTGCTACAATAATGTAGAACATTTAATGGCTTTATAATATTGAACAGGATTCTGCAACTTGCAACCCCACAGCCAACAGTGGCTCTGGCTAAAATAGAGCAGAACCATGTTTTTATATAAATATAAAAAATGCAGATAACAAGTTTAAGTTGTTGTTTTTTGCATGGAATAAATCCTTCATTGAATTTTCACAAAAGAAGTATCTGTAATATTTATTATTGACTCATCATTATAGTGGAAACTTTTTTTTGCCTCATTTTCCACAAACAACATGCCACCTAAGAAAATGTATCAATCTTTTTGTAAATTTTTTATAGTTTTTCTTTGTTTTAAAACCTAAAGCCAGAAACAAGATGGTGGTTCTTTTAAAAAAATGACCACTAATTTTCCTATAGCAGATATTCAAAAATTAAGTTGTCCTTTTACCTAAGGTTATGTGACTTTTGTTGGCCTAAAGTTTTATATAGCTGGACGAAGAGCAAAAACGACTCCTTAGTGTGTAAAGGTTGCAGACCTCTGATACAGAACAAACACCATTTTAGTTTCCAAATGCTTATTGCATTCAAATACTACAAATGTCTGTTCTATAGAGTAAAACAAACATTACCAGCTGAATCTGGCTGCTTAGGAAGGCCATCTGCTCAGGTAGCCAAACTGTAGTTTAAAACAGCATTACCTTAATAAGTGATAGGTGGCGCTCCGTTTCCATCCAGGCCTGTTGGTGACTTTTAAATACTTTCAAGAAACGAGTTAGTTAAAAAAAAAACTGCTTTCTTTCAGCCAGCCAATTAGTAGTGAACAGCAACTGGTGGGGGAGGGGCTGCTCTTTACAAGCTTGAGAAAACACCATCACTCAAACACTTTTTCTGGAATCTCATTAAAAGGAATTTAAGGTACGACGTCAAATTGTAGCTTTTTAAAGGCCTAACTTTATATAGCAGTGATAGCAGAAACCTGCCCATGCCTAGTGCCCAGCTTTGTCCTCAACTATAATGCGGTATCCTGTTAGAAAATGTTTGTCTGTAGACGCTTCATGTGGTCGCTCACTCCATGGTACGTTCATAACTCTGCAGCAGATGGAAGAACTTGTGTAAGAGCACTTTAGCTTTGCTCCAGAGTTTTGCGTCAATCCTCAGCAGGTGCCACTGTTCTGATCAAATGAAGTCTTAAACGTTGCATCGCTGCACTCGGACGCTTGGTGTACTTGACTGTTGTATATTTCAGAATGTGGTCAGTCGTGCCACTGTGTGTACGTGTATGTTTTTGTCTGTCTGTGTGTGTGTGTGTGCTACAAAGCAGAAGAAGCATTTTATGCACACTTGTTGGACCTGTAATATGTAAATAAACACGCAAAATATCTTATTTCCTCTGCCAATTTTACACTAGTCACTTTGGATAGTAGCATACTTGAAGAGGAAAATAAATGATTATAATGTCTGTTGTTTTCTGTAAACTTGTTTGTACCGACATTTATGACATCTGTAGCACACGGCTAAAAACAGATTTTTGTACTTTTCTTTTCCTTCTTTATCTTATTCACTGCGCCACATTAGAGCACAAACTGCTGCCTTAGAGAGACCTAGTAATAAAAATCTCAAAATGATCATTTTTGTCTGAATTATTTGTATTAATCAGAGGTGAGGCAGGGTTAGAGCGCCCTCTTGTGGTCACTGACGGTTGCAAACAGCTTACCTCAACTTCACCTTCACACAACCAGCACTAAGGACTGTCGTATTTTCCTATAATCAAAGATCCTAACAAAATGTCGCATGCTCCGTTGTTATAGAGGACAAAATTAAACCGCTGAAACTAGATCTTCACTTCTTCATGTGCACAGCTAGCTGCTACAGGAAGTTGGAAAAGTTCATTCTTCACCGCCATTGGCCATTTTCTGGTTCAGAAATTTTCGGTCATGGACCGACGTCTAAATCTAACCCTAAACAAAGTGTAGTCTTTGTTAAAGTTTAAGCTAGATATTTGCTGCATAAAAAGACACATTTTTACTTCAGTCTATTTTTTTTAGGTCAGTTACTTATTCAAATTACTTCTATTTGCTCATTATACAAGCTACATCTCAATGTTGCTAGAGTTTAAGGAGTGATGACTTCCTGAAAGTGGAGTGTTGGAGATAGAGACAATTTCAAGGTGTTAAAAGTAATTTTCGTAATTTCAGTCATATTTGATTTATATAGCACTTTTATAACAACTGAAGGTTGCATAGTTACTTGATTGGGCTACAAAGTTATACTATGTGGCTGGAAAACGCATAATATTGCCCCATGAAAGCCCCAACATCTGGTCCTGCCACAAATGAATCCAGATCCACGAAACTCTTGTGAACAGACGTCTGATCCGCAGCTAGGGCAGAAACTACCCCTCTAATAATCATGTCTCATCTCGAGTGTGGACAATCTGTGCAAAAGCTAAAGCAACATTTCACGGGGGAAAAAAACGATTCACAAAAACTCAATAAATTCCTTCTAAACAATTACTCGTCGAACTGCTTTGTGGCTCACATAGACAATTTCTCTCCAACGTGCAGTGGAGCCTTTCCGCTGAGCTAAGGTCGCTGGAACATGTAATTCTCCCTGATTATTGAGGTTTTTATTAACTGCTCATCAAAAATAATCCTGACCAGCCAATCAACTGGCTTACTCCCCCTTCTGCAGCGTCTAGGAGGAGCAGCCGGGTGTTAAGGGCCCAGTGTTTAGACGCCCTAATAACAGTTTACCCCCAGACAAAGCTCTATTTCCAGGCCCTGTGGTTTCAGCCCTTCAATCCCTCCCAACACTAAAGGCTGCTAGTTCCTGTCTTATTGTCATCCCGCCGTGGCAGACGCTACTGTAGTCGCCCTTTTTTTTCTTTCTGTTTTATTGTCGGCTGTCATTAGTGGCTTTTCTCTGTCTCCTCTCAGCAATTATTTTTCCTCCTCTGTCTTTGCTCCTGTCTCGTTCTTTTCCAACTGCTCTGCCCATCGCGTCCGGCCTTGTGTCAGACGTACCTCGCGGCTCCCGGGGCTGTTTACGTAACACAGGACGTCCGGAGTCTTGGCCGCCATTGTTGCGTCTGTGTGCGAGTCGGAGACAAATAGTCTCTCCACAGAGCGAGACGACCAGGCAAACGCCATAAAACACTGGGACAAATTTGAGTTTGATGGACTCTGTGTCAGCAGTTGTTTTTCACTTTGGTTTTTGGCTCCATAAATCTTTTCCGGGGCTTCAGGCTTGTACTGCTGTCGTCAGAATGAGGGATTATCTTTTTGATTCTCATGACAGGCCAAACATATTATTCTCAAGACTTGTTTTAGAAGTTTGGGCTGTAATAATTTTTTAAAAAGTCTTGAAAGAGACGATACAAATGGGTTTAGCAGACAGCTCTGGTTGAATGTCTCGTATAATTAATACATTTGAAAATATAAGTGTCCAGATTTATTGAGCTTCCTAAGGGATCCATACATCTCAGCAGTCAATATGTACAGAGTGTACATATATTTTACTGTGTGTTTTCTGTCAGTTTGGCTTGTTGACAATGTGATACAATGACTTAATCACTTAATGTCTGGGGACATTCAAGTACTTAATTAACGTTGCTAGATCAGTAAATACAGTGTCAGCCTTACTGGCACCTGTGATCAAAATGTGTAAAAAGCTTAAAAATAATCTTTTACTGCACCAGCATAATCCTGTGCATTTTTTAAAATTATACTGGACCTTCTGTAATTGCTTAAAGTTAAGCCCAAAATGACTCTTAGTCCTGGCAGATTTAGGTATAAAGTAATCTTTTAATTTTACATGCATGTTTCTTCAGACTTAAGGCGATAATCATGTTTTGAAAAGGCCTCCACCTTGTTGGATTAGCAGTGCTTGCTATCAGCTGTCTTGTCATCCATTGTCATCTCTTCAATATTGCCAGATACCTTTCCTCACTCTTTGAAGATGCTTGGATGATGTGAGCCGTGGCAAGATTTAAATTGAATTTTAATGGTTAATCTATGAATGCAGCTACAGATGAAGAGACGGTAAGACACTTTTCCAACCTCAAAGACTTGGAGCACATCAGAAAAGATAACTTGTATAAATAAATACCAGTGGAAACTTGCAAAAACTGAGCATTGAGAAGTGTATAAATATTTTTCAAAATTGCCTTTTACAAGAGATGCGAATAAAAATGTTATTTTTATTGTTAAGACATAAACCTACCTATGACCCATCGTATTTATCATTCATCCATTGATTCCTATACTCACTTATCCTTGCAGAGTTGCTGGGAGAGCTGGCGTCTATCTCCAGGTACACCTTGGACAGTTTACCAGGCCTTCAACGAGTCACCAGGAAATACAGGACAAAATAACACAAACACCTAAAGGTAGGTCTACTGTATCCAATCAACCTAGCCTGGTGTTTGGACTGTGGAGGAAGCCGGAGTACCCAGAGAGAATCCATGTACACATGCGTAGAACATGCAAACTCAATGCAGAAAGTCATGAATATATGAACTGTTACTACTATTTTCACTGAACAATACTTAAAACTGAACCAATTTGTATTGTTTGCCTAACACAATAAATTAACTTAACAAGTTAATGTTAAATAATTATCTTCTGCTTGACCCTCTGCTGGGTTTCAAACACTGAACTATTATCCAGAGTTTGTTGTTTCACCAGGTTTTGCTATGAGAAGAATGTGAAACATGGAGAGCTCCAGGGTGTCAGAGGAGGAACTCCATGTGTCTGTTTTTTTTTTTTTTTTAAAAAGACCAAACGTGATAACAGCAAGATAGTCAGCAGTAAAACATGCCCCTGCTTTACACCCTGCTTACATAACCTCTCAGGCAGCCTGTGGGATAAATATGGTTTGTGCAAGCTAAGGTATTTGAATTATTTGAGTTTGTGCGTGGCTGTTTTTAGGGATAGAGGAAGATCCGAATAGCTGAGGCTTGTATTGACACAGCGCTCCATCAGTGTTACAACAGACAGTTCTAATGGATTGTACAATATGTAAACTATCTTAGCTCTGGTTTGGATGAATGAGAGTCTTTGTTCCTCCGCCCTGCTAGGCTGATCTCCTATCTTACATCAACAAAGGAAGTTCCTGTTGGGAAGGCCTCCACAGAGAGCCATTGTGCCAGGTGGAAATCAGATCAGATGGAAAACCGTTGTTGGGTCACAGGAGACGCCTCAGGTGAACTGAAAAGACGGATTATAAAGGAAGCGTGCTCAGTGTTGACTCTGCCTTTGTCTTTTTCATGGGATCTGCATTTTGGAGTCAGCTGGAGCTCGGTGGCTCTGTCCTGTTGGACCAGTTTTACTCCCTTGTGCTTTTGTGTTGATCACATTTTATCAGGAAGGGAGGAATGAATGGCCGTAACTGTGACAGATGAGCCTTTCATAGCAATTCTCTGTTTTTCCAGCTTTAGTGTTGTGTTTTTCCTTAGAGAGCCAGACAGCTAAAAACAATACTAAAATATTTAAAGGCAGATATTTACACACACTATCTTTTTGTCCCCTCACTGACTGACAATGAATCCTGATAATTTCCCTTTGTTTTAGATCAGTCAGGATCACCTGATATCCATTTATAGCCTTTAGGAAATATGATTATGTTTTCGTGAGCTTCCAGCAGGTTATAATAATCATATTTGATATAAATTGATTCAGATACGAGGATGTGCTCTAAACTCAACACTTCAACCTCTTTGCTTCCTTAAGTCAAATAAATAGAAATGTGAAAATCCAGATTTCTAGAATATCTATTGCTGTAATTTCCAAGTTTTCAAAGATGTCAAGTCCATCTCCTCAAAAATGATATACAAGTACAGATACCTTAGTCCATCCTACTGTTCAGGAAGAGGATTGATTCTGTGTCCCAGAAATCAATAAGTTTGGTTTAAAACACTAAAGATTTAGTGAAGCAACACAAAACGAGAGACAACAGGTTGCATATAAACTCCTGCACAAAGTATTTGCTCATATTGGACAATCAAAGGAAGGACGCTTACATCGACTTTGTTGCCCTTAAGAGACTTTACAGCCAATTCGGTGGTATGCTTGTGGTTGGTAACTTACGGACTGATGTCTTAAGATGCGACTTTCATATTTTCACAATGTTCTCTCCTCATGATAGCGTCAGCTCTAAGAAGTGCACCACTTCCTGATGCAACAAAGAGACACGCCTACCAGCTCCAGGACGTATGTTCTCAAAATCTGTGCACTTTTTACAGCAAAGCATCTTAATCAATGGGGCACAGAACCCATCTTACTCCCAAGGATTTTGATCCATGCAAACCCAGGACTCCGTCTCCAGTTCTTAAGTTTTCATAAATTTTTAATAGGGGTTGATTAATAGGGACTAACAGCTGGATCAGAACCCGTCAACAGGCCTTTTGCCTTCAGTTTGGATTTTTCTCTAACATATATGCAACATTAAATATTCACCAGTGACTTTATTTGTTGCTGTTTTTATTGCAGCGTGTTACTGTGTTTTATTTAGTCCCTAAAAAGGAAACTCTTTAAAATTTCATAAGGAAACATAAATCAGCTGTCCTCGGTTTTAAGTGTTTTCCATTTGTTGTTCAGGGTTTTTGCAGTGCAGGAGGTCTCTGTTGCTATTCAAAGGATTACTATTTCCATCATGTAACACACACACACACACACACACACACACACACACACACACACACACACACACACATGCACACACACATTTTTACACATTTAGTTAGTTCAAGGCAAATACTAGCAGTGCCAAGGTAAATACATTACCGGCAGCTTTGGATAAAAAAGCTCAGGAGATGTGAGCAATTTAAAATCTCTAAGTTTCTTACAAAGAGGAAAAAATTTTTTTTTCCATAATTAAAAATCAGCTCTCATAAAGTCAGGGTGGATGTGTGTCGTAGCGTAAGCACAGGAAAAACATCACAAACACGCAGACTGGGAGTAAATCGGCAGCTGGAGGCCTGGAGGGAGACCTGAAATGCACTGAAAGTGGATCTAAAGTAAAAGGAGCTGGGAGCATCTCCAAGACCTGATGCCCTCTTGTTTATGGGGCACTTTGACTTCCTTGACGTATCTTCTGTAGCTCTCTACGAGTGTCCATTTGAAAGAACAAAGCCCAAAGTGGTGTTTCACTCCAACATGACCCTTTTCACTTTCACATAAAGCATTAGGAAGCAGCTTTTCCCTCTCAAGACAAGATGGGTTCATGTCTTTCAGCATAAAATATTCTTCAATTGCATTTTAACTGCTATAGGTTTCATTTGCAACATTTTCTGGCAGGATGTGAGGTTTAATTTTAGGTGAATAAGTACACAGAGCCTCGTTACATCCTCCTTTCGTTTTGGATGAGCAGAGGGCAGCAGCGCTTGTTTTGCCACTGAATCCGTGCTTTGAGAGCGGGATCTAAACACTGCTTCTCTGATTTAGAAGCTGGATCCTGGCAGAGCTGGGTGGCTTGTCGGCTGGCTGCTGCTGAAGAAGGAGTGGGGAGTCTGTGGAGAGGGGGAGGAGACAGGAAGACGCTGCCAAGGGACCAAAAGGGCACTAACTGCTGCAGCGCCAAGCACCAGAATAAGACGCGGCTGAGTGCAGTAGATTTGTGCAGCTGCTTTTAAGAGTTTCAGCTCAAATCCCAAAGTATTAAGAGAATGAAGCTTGCACCTGTTGTATGGCCTTAGATGCAAAATCACATTTGACTGCTTTCTTAAATAGCATTAAACACTTTCAGCAGCCGTATCACCTCTTTGATATACTTTGCAGAAAATGTTGTTTTGCTTGCACCACTCTGGAATATTCTTTCCTTAATTTTCCTACATGGCTAGTTGTTTTTGTGCCCACACAAAGTCTGCCAATTCAAAAACCTAAAAACCCTGCAGCAGACAAATGCTACTGGACTGTGTCCCGTGTTCAGTGGTCCTGTATTTCCTTTATTTTTTCTGCAACACTTGTCTCCATAACTCTGCATGCATTTGCATGGTAATACGCCCCAGTTGTGGCTGATTCATTATGAATTAAACCTTTTTGTCTTGTGAAGCGGCTTGACTTAAATTAAATTATTATCTTAAAACTGAAATGTAAAAAACAAAACAAACAAAAAAAACTTTCAATTGTTGAATTTATAAAACATTGCGATCTGAAATCCAAATTGAGAAGCAGATACAGAAACCAGAACTTGTTCACCTCTACCTACGGTTTATAGCCTTTGGTCATGAGCTGAATTTCCTTTTTGCCCTTGTCTTTAACTTACGCAACAGAGAAGAAACTGTTAACCAGCTGAAAGAAGCTGCTTCTCCACAACATGCAGGCACATGCAAATGGTATTCTGTTTATTTTCGTTTCATCTTAATTGTCTTATTTCAGTCCAGTAACATCTCAGATCTTTTTGGCAAAGTATTAAAGTGCATTAAGTGGGATGATGAGATAAGGAGACATTAGCTTTCATCAGATTTGCTGTCATCTACTAGAACCTGCTGCAGAACTGGCACATCCACAAAAAGGAAGACCATTGTTCGCATGCAAAAAATCTCTTTCTCAGTTCCTCCTCTTCCTCCTCCTCAGCCTCTTTTTTTTTACTTTGTGTTTTCTAATTGTTCTTCTGAGGCTCTCGACCAAACTCCTCCTCGCTTTACCGTCGTGAACAAAACACCCGGCAACAACTGGCTTTTTCCTCCAGTCTCATCATAAATCATTCAGTATTTTTGCTCTATCTTAACGTATCTGATCTGAGTCCATCATCTTTTGTGCATCAAGAACATAATGAGACTCTGGGGGTGGATATAGGAACCTGAAGCGTTTACAAAGAGGCCACATGGCAGCTTCTCTCCTCATTCAGTCTGACCTGCGCTGCACAGTTTGACCGCCTCTGTATGCGTGTACGATCAAAGATGTGTGTGTGTGTGTGTGTGTGTGTGTGTGTGTGTGTGTGTGTGTGTGTGTGTGTGTGTGTGTGTGTGTGTGTGT
>CAEGAF010130678.1:0-15258 GCA_903067075.1 Micropoecilia bifurca
ATGTCCATTTTACATACATTTATATATGAAATAGACAACTTTATCATTAATTATTATGTACACCGGAACTAAGGATCCCCAGCTTCGAGCCAAAACGGAAGTTGTGTGATGTCATGTGAAAAGGGTCTATTTAGGTGACCTTAATATTTCACGTGGTTTATTTTGGTCATTATTGTTACACTTAGTGTTGATATGTGTGTGATAGGCGTGTCTGTTGGACATTTATAGAAATACGGAAGAAATTGTGTCCCGTATCGGCTCAGTACAGGACACAACATTTATAAGCCAAATATAGCACGATTCTCTATTTTACGGGACGGGTGGCAACCCTAGCTGCAGTACATAACTTTAATTAAAAAATATGTTTTCTCCATATTTGTTAAAGCTGTAACATTTCGTAGCAGTTTGTTATGAGACAGATAATCTGTGAAAACAATCAATCTCCTCCATCTCCTTCCTGAATTACTATTGCTAGCTAAAGTAATGCACCATTCTAAACCAAAACAATTAATCAGAACCAGCAGGCTACTGTTAGCACTGTCAATTAGCCTCATTCACTCACTACTAAATGTAATGATTAGTTGTTTCTCCATTAGGTTCATCAGCCATCATTGGTAGCTATACTAACTAAACTGAACATTCACAGTTTGAATCTGCACAGCAGCTAGCAGTTTGTGCCTTACTGCTAAGTGCAGTACGGCACAAATCGAGGGAGAGCAAGGATGAGTAGCGCCACATGAGATTGTGATTGACAGCATTAAAACTCTCCTGCCGCTGACTGGTTGTTTTTAGCCCTGGGAGAAGGCAGAGGAAATCGATTTTTCACAGATTACCTCTAGATGTGGATGTGTTTTTTGATCTGGGAGTGGGAACATCACATTTTTACCGCTCAATCTTTGAAAATACAATATGATTAATTTTGTAATTGACAGGGCTCTGATTTTTTATTTTATTTTATTTCTATGAACAAAAAATAAATAGTTAAAGTGTGGATGGACCCTTGTTAGTTAGTTGGGGGCCCCTAGAATTGTTATCACTTTCTTCCCATATACTGGCCCCTTATATGGAGTAACAGAGGACCTAGCATGAGAAAAGCAGGATCATGAAAAGTTCTTTAAAAAAATCTTCCCAATGTTAACAATGTCAGTCACTTGAAACAACTATTGCATAAAATATTTAAATCAAACTATGCTTTTGAGATCGTAAAAGTTATGTTTCTGTAGCTCCAGATTATTTAAGAAATACCAAAAATAATTTCAATAAAACACATTTCAGTGAGGTATTTTTGTTTGTTTGTCTGTATTTTTCAATTACAAAGATCAGTCCATGAGATGTCAGTGATTGGGAGAAGCATTGATATTCATGCATCACTTTTCTTTTTTATTTTTTTTAATTTCCGAGTGTGTGTGCATGGTTGTTTGTCCTGTGTGTCTCTGTGTTACCTTGTCTCTCGCCCAGAACGTTAGCTGGAGAGGCACCAGCACCTCCCGACCCCACTAAGGGACAAGGGTGTTAGAAAATGGATGGATGGATGGATTGTTATGTTAAAACAAAATCAACAATATATTTTTGTCAGAGACCAAAACATTGTGCAAAACATAACAAATGTAAAAGTCAGAGTTGGCTGATAAGATAGTTACGTTAATAGCAGCTCTATTTCAAACTTAGCCCAAGGTTGATGTTGCCGCATGACATTTTCTTTTTTTTTTTCAGCCTTTTAATCACCTTTCCCAAAATATTTTTTTTCTAAGTTCAGTCAAACCTTTACATTTCTCTTCTCTTTTTTTCTACGCACCAGACTTTACTCAAACAACATAAAAGACTTTAAAGTCAGAACTTGTGTCAGTGGCCAACAATTCAAAGAATAAAAACAAAAAAGTTTGATGTGACACAATTCTTACACACATTTTTCCACAAATTATTCATGATATAGTAATCAATTAGAACAGCTCTCTTAAAATGTCACTACAGGTGTTTTGTACAGGTGCCTTAGAAAAACTACTTAAAAAATGTATGTCTTCCTCATAAGAGGTTATTTACATTCATCCACATGTACATGCCAGCTTTTGCAGAGGCTTTACCCTGTGCACCTGCATGCTGCTACAACTCCGGCTGCTTCGCTTCTCTGCTTCCCATCACCATGTGGCCTTTTGCCACTGCTAGCTCTGAGGCAGAGAGAAATATTGACGGGCTCTGGGTGACACATGTAGGCGAGGTCAACGAAAGACCAGCCGAGTTTTACATGCAGGCTCATTCCTGCAGGAAATGTCAGAAAGAGTCCACCGGGAAACAAGAATATAGAAGAAACAGAACATTTTCTATGGTATACTAGTTATTGCATCAAAAATGTAGGGAAAAAAAGTAGGTTAATTTTTGGAGAGGAAGCAAAACAGTTCAAATAAATTTCTATCCGACGCAAGAATTTTGATTTTTAATTGTTTGTTCACACTAGTGGTGAGAGAAAATGATAAAAATGATTAAAAATAAACCATCATTGCTGACTGGCTATTATTATTATTATTGGCTGTGACTGCATGGCACAGCATTCATAGCATCACTAACACAAATATTGTTCTTGAAAAACATTCCCATTTGAAATGGGATTCTTCATATTGGGTAATTAAAGAGGTGCAATTTAAACCATTAATCAGCATTTAATCATATTTTAAAGAAAGCGTTATTCCTTGACGCTCTCGTGAAACAGAAAGTGGAGAACGTAGTAAAGATAAAATTTCTGATGTTTTTCTTTACGTTAATTGGAATTTATCGAGACAACGCTAAATCGCTATTTTTATTTTGATAAGAAAATGTTCACAATAATGGATAAACAAAGAGATAAAATGTCCAGCCCTAGTTTGTACTATGGAAATGACGAAAATGAAACATTGTTCCTTACTCTCTCTTTAGGCTTTCAGATGAAAGCATTTATCCTGGGCCATCTGTTATCTGAGGTTTGGCCTGTTGGTAACCCTGAGTGTAGGAACTCTACGTGCAGAACACGTGGAAGCCCTGAAGGCTAATGTGGGCGGCATACGTACAGATTCTTCATTATGCATACACAACCTTTGTGCAAAATAGAAGGAGAGGGAAATATTTGGTGTTTGATTACGGTAACGTTTTGTCCTCAGTTTGACTGGGTGAGGGGACAGAGCGGAGTGAAAACGAGAGAGAAGCAAGGGGGAGGCTGGCGGTATGAACAATCACAAACATTTAATAGATTCATGCTATTTGTTTTTTGCTGCATTGCAGCAGAAGTTCCCTCATGATGTACTCTCTGGAAAGGAGAGAGAGTTAAAAAAAAAAAGACATGGCTGTCTAAAGAGTGATTTAACTCCTGGAATTAAAGAGGTTTTATTCTCACACGGTGAAGACTGAATTGGATTTATCATTTTGCTCCTACTTCTGCTTGAATATAAATATTGATGAGATGTTCTTCTTAGGTCCTTCCATTTTTAATTTGAGGTGGGAAAAAATGTAGTCTCATAACCGCACATCTTTATCTTCCATAGACTCATATCATAAATCCGCTGAAACTCCATTTTAATTCATTGAAAGCGCTAATACCTCACACATTCCTAGGGATTTTTATGTCTTCATCCAGACCAAGGCAGTATATTAGCCCTCTGCACTAACACAGGCATCCATCCAAAAACCATTCATCTAATCTGGGAGAATTTCTGTCTGCTTCTCTGTGATTTACAAAGATTTTTCCAACACTTCGTTCTTCCTGCACAGTAAATCAGCCGTCTCCTGGAGAGTTGCGAGTGAACAAGTGTGATGTTGGGTCAGTGTATCAACAAAACCTCAGGAGGACGTCAAATACTTTTGTGCTGTCAGATACTGTAGCTGTGGTTCTTCTTTACATTTTGTTCAAGTTGGAAGCCGGTGTAGAAACCTTCCTTTCTGGTATGGAACTGGGACGGCCCTTCTTTCCTGTGTATTGGTGAAAACAAGAGCCGCATCCAAAGATACTATGTCATCACTGCCATCCCTTTGCAAGGCACTGACATTTTTGGCAGCTTTCAAAGAGCTCTTCAAAGCACACTTCATCTTCAGGGTCGGCTACCCCTCCACAACTCATCCAAATCATAATTTCTAACACTGACGTTGGTGTTGCTAAGGAAAGACCCATAATCGAGGAGATAGGAAGGAGATTTCTTAACAGCAGTTGAGGTGATATGTTTCCTTGTCTGTGAACCACGCCACAAAAGTTAAGCATTGCTTTGTCATCATTCACACCAGTCCTGTCTAATCTGCATAAATAGAAATCCAGTTTGTTTGTCTAGAAAGTCCGGTTCGTTTGGGGAGGCATGAATGCTGAGCCGAACTCTGGTCCTCCAAAAACCGAGGTCTTGTTTTGGCTGAAGTGAACTGGTGCAGTTCGACTGTCAAAAGGACTGGAGACTGCTCCAAAAATAGGAAGCAGACGACATCCCTGAACGTTTTGTCACAGCAAAGTTTGCATCAAGTGATACTCAAATGTTTGTCGTGGTTGCCTGATTTTCCTTTAGTCCACTTGTCAAACCATATCCACATTGCTTAGTATTTCAAACACATTTAATAAATGATTTTGTAACAGGATAATCAATGTTATTCACTTAACCTGCAGCGTTAAGATTTCATGCTCCGGCTGACCGGCGTACATCCGTCATCTGTACATTTCTATAGGCCTGGGGCGTCTGAGGTCAGCTCCATTTGGCCAAGACCGCCGCGCAATACGAAGATCAATGATCGTCGAGGTGAGAGGGAGCACTGAATCATGGGGACTCATGTGGAATGAGAATACGTCCGTGGAATCAATGGGCTATAAACAGTTTCGGTGACAACACTGTCAGCCTCCCTCGGCTCCACAAATAAAATAAATAAACCCAATTAAGTACCAGGAGGAACGCTGACTCAGAGTCCCTGAGCAAAACAAATTAAAACCGAGCAACAGATAATGTTTGGAGCAGCTCTGAACAAATCAAACGTTACCAATCAAAATCAATACCGGCGTGCTGCTGAGCATAGTGCTTCCTAATTGTGTCACCTCAGCAGCTCTAACTGTGTATCAACCCTGGATTTAGCCGTGATTTTAGTGTATGATCATTCAATGCACCTGATCACACATTAGATTTATCCAAGCTTTTCTTTATGCAAAGCTCCAGTACTTAAAAACAATGTACCTGTCACTGTAACTAATTTTTTTTTAGACTTTCTTGTGAGAAAATGTAGGGGATGAAAACAGACAGAGTTTATCATTGGGGCCGGAATGATAAACTCTAGAACCTATCTATACCCAATAAGGCGTTTCTTTAATTGGGGCCTGCCATAGCATTACACAGGGAAGGGCAGTGACTGTCTTGCAAAGCTATTATTTTTAATGGGAATCGGAGTTACCATGGCGAAGTAAAAAGCAAGGAATGAGTGAAATTTCCAACTACCGAAACTTAAGAGTGTAACTGAAACCAACTGCCGCTATATATGTGATAGAGAAGACGCCATCACACATATCTGGCAAAATAATACAAAACAATACCTCTGCTTATCTCTAGGGGGGTGGGGGGGCATGAGAAACATTATGGGAATGAGGCTTAATGGAACCTTGACTACAGTCCTTATAAAGGATCACTGATCACTCTTCTTGTCTGCTTTGTATTAAGATCAACTCTCATCTTTCCTCGTCCAAGTCTTTGTTCAGTTTCTTGGGATTGTCCCAATCTCACCCTCTTCCCTTTTTAATTTTCCTCACTTGCCTCCCAACCTTCCCCTAAACACGTCATTGTTTTAGGCTTTCCGGCTCACCTCATCATCCTTTTCCCCTTTTCCAACAACGATCCCATCAATCTCTACTTCAGACACGCTGGCCGATCAAAAGATGTGTCGCCCCATCATAACGTAGAAATGAAATCAATTGGCCAAAGCGTATTTAAAACTATGGCATCTGTTGAGTGGGGGAAATGTGAAGGCGGAAAAAACAAATAATGAAAAATAAAGAAGTTAAATGATTTAGAAGCACCTCTACATGTCTGCAGTGGAATTTTGAGAGCAAGTCCTCATCATGCTTCATCATGCATAATTGCTTTTAGATCTGTTCCTATGGAAACTGTGATGGTCTTTCGAGCTGGCAAAAAGGGATGTTTCATCAACTTTGCCTCCTCGGGTTTTGGCTCACCATTATGGAGTTTGGATGCAGTGAGAGGCCCACGGGGGAGCGAGTTGCTTGGGCTTCACAGGACAAACCACACAGCTCAGGAGAAATGTGAACTGCAAGGGCTTCATTTTAAGAAAATGTTGGAAGTAAAACTCTCACAGAAAAAGAGAATGAACAGGCATTGGCTTGTATGTGTGGATTAAAATATCATGAAGGGTAAATTCACCTAGTCTGATGAAAAAAACAACTTTGTTTTATCCAGCTGCTTGGCTAACACCATGATAAAAAGTATATTTATGTCTATAGCAAATTTTTATTATGTCAGACAGCTACAACATTAATGCCATAATAAAACAATGTGCTTCGCTGCAGTCACACAATATTACTTTGTAGTTGTAATTGGTGGCTTCATATACTATTACCTGCATGAACACACCTCCTTCCATATATATACATATATAAATAAAATTCCCTTCTCACCCTCCGCAGGTGGTCTCTATCTCTCTCTCTCTCTCTCTCTCTCTCTCACCCTCTGAGCTCGGTCCTCTTCCATAGGCCTGGGAGCTTGAGGTTCAGCGCAGTATCTTGGCTGTGCCTTGAACGCTCTAAAAGGCAATACCTATTCTTACTTAAATTAGGTTTGTATGCTTTACTCAAGTCTCACTAAATTGTTTATTCAACTCAAGTAATGTGAGTAATGTACATGTTTGGCCTGAGAAAGGTTCAAAACAGTCATTTTGAGTAAACTGGATTTGTTACTGGAGTGAATGCTTCAGCTCAGCAGTGCAGGAAAGTGCGGGAAGCTTCCGGAACGGTTGTGGACCTGAACAATGTAGGTGAGTTATTCGTCTTCAGTATATTTTCATGTGTCTTGTATATGCCTTTACTATTCGCATATATGGTTACAGGTTTATTTATTTATTTTTTTTAAAAGATGACGCATAAAAGTCCTTGCAGGCTAATATGCTAATGTTAGCATGGGCTCATGGGTCCAACATTAGCTAAAACTGCCATGCCTCTAATGTTTTTGTCCATTGTTGTGGAAAAAAACTACCAAGCACTGTTCAGGTAAAATCACTCAATCAGGTTTATTTATGAATTGTGCACAACTCATAGGACAATCAATCATGAAGCAATTCTGGATGGAAAGCTCTGCCAGGCAGAGACAATACATGAGTCTTGAATAAGTAATTATTTTAATCCCAAATTCATTCCTGCAAAATAAGTGCATCTATTTCAATCTCTTAGCAACAAATATTGTTATTCAAAAGCATAAAATTTGTTCTATTTAAAAACAATTGTGCAGCTGGTGAATTTTGCAGGAAAGTTGATTTTTTGTTTCTTTGTGATACCAGTAGAAAACGCTCATCTCTTAACACCAAATTAATCTGTGTTTTTTAGGTGTAGAGTAATAGGTGCCTTTCATTCATTGCATGGAAGCATTGAAAAACAGTGTAAACATTGGTGTTTATGCTATGGCGAAGATGGAGTTTTTTTTATTACATGTTACCTTTGAAAGTGCTTGATTTTACTCGATTTTATTTTGGGGTATTTGAGTAATCAGAACTGTACTCAAATGCACCCCAGATTTTTCAATTAAAAAAATAAATCAGTAGAATTATAAGATTATTTTGATTCCCCAATAAAATATCAGGCTGCAGTGATTTGATCTACCAATTAAACTATAATACGTAACCAATAGGTGAAACATGACAAACTATGGCTCAGTTCAAAGGGTGTAAATAACAGTATTTTGTTGACTACTCCATTGCAGTGATGGAGAAAGATTTTATAACTGCAGATTACATCAATAGGCAGGAGAAATTCAGGGTATTAGGAATAAACCCTAATCACTTACACTTGGTGGATAACTGAACACTACCACCTGACATTGTGGATCAACTTAAGAGAAACAATTTCCTGAATTTGGTCAAGGTTGCTTTTCTGTTCTCTGTTGCTGTTTCCTCTTTAGAGAGGCCAGCGTGTATTTACATTACTGTTTGTTTAAGATTTGACTATATTCATAAAACTGCTTAAAGGAACAAGCCATAGAACATCAGTTTCTGTAGTGTGATGGTTATCATGTTTGCTTCACACGCGTTTTTTCTTGACAAAAATGCATGTTTAGGGGAAATAAAAAAGAAAATATATACATTACTTGACGGAAACTCATGTGTAAGGAAAAGGCAAATCTAAATATATATTTATGCTTTTATTTCTTATGTCGGTTTTGGTCCTCCATACCACCGGGTTCTTTGGACGGCAGCTCATCTTATCGGTAGAACGTGACCTATCACGGCCACCAGGGGACCCCAAGAGTAATTCTTTTTTTTCTTTTTGCATGCATAAAGAATAATTTGTACTTGATGAAATATATATTATTAAGCCACAAGTTTATAATAAAATTGTTTTTGTCAATATAATCATATAGAAATCATTACAAAAATAAAAAATTCCTCTAAGCAGGCCCTAGTTTATAGTTTGCCTATGTCTTGGACAGATGTTCTGAACTGAAGTTAGGATAGTTACTTGATTGTGTGTACAAAATAGCTCTATGTGCTTGAAAAATTCATAAAGCTGCCCTTTTTATAAGGATTTAGTTTAAAAAGCTTTTGTCTACTCATGAGGAAAAAGTCCACGTATCATTCACCAGACAAGAGGTGTGTGCCTAGCATCCCTATTGGGTCAACCTTACACAGAGTTTGGCAAAAACAACAACAAAAAACAATCCTAGATCTGATCAGAAACAGAGAAGCTGCTGATGTGTCGTCTATTTTTGACTGCAGCCTTCTTCTCCAAAGCATCACACTGTGAGTGCACTAAGCCACGGCCCTACAACAGAATAAACGTTATTTGATTGCCTCAGCCATCAAATATTTGATAATACCATCTCGGAAAGCCGGCAGCAGTCACATCTACTCAGAAAACGCATCCGTTTTCCGTTCAGTACATTCCCAGTTGTAACGCAGGGTCAGCTTTCAGAAGAAGAGGCTAATGTCATACTATTTAAAGCATCACATTTCTGAAGCAGTCGGTTGGTGGGAGTCGTTCCAAAATAGATTAACTCCCCAGTTCGTGGCCTTTGATGTTTAGCGTCTGACTTTTGGGTTAATAGCATTTATTAATAGAGGCAACTCATTAAAACGGTGTCTGTTTTTCACCCGGATTAACAAACCAAACCGCAGTCCCCCGAAGATAGGGGGGACAAATTCCCCAGTGAGTCTCCTCTTCAGATTACCACCACCATTTCCCATCATGCCTGCAGGGTTAGCTGAGAGGCAGCGACCGATTAGTCATCGGTTTCTGGGAATTCATGACAGCCCCTCATTTTCACGTCAGCTCAGTGACGGTGCGAACGCACACTCTGAATGTGTTCTGTTTTAATGGGCCCCGCATGAACATGTTGGAGAATTCGGTACGACTCGGCTCTCACTGGATGTCCATTAGAGGCCTTAAACGTCCTCTTGAAGTGTCACCGATTCTGAGTAAATGTGTTTTTTTCGTCTTTTTTTTTCTCTACAATGTTCATATTTGAGCTGCAGAGTGTTGTATTTAGTATCAGATCTGAGCTCGGGAGACAGCTGGCACACAAAAGGCCAGCGTTCAGAGTGTGGGAGGATTAAAATGGTGCTGCAAGCATGTAAGTAATGAAGTACCATAATGGAATTATGGGAGATTTCTGTTGTTAATTCAGGCCATTACTAAATGGTTCCACCTACATTCTTTTAGCTGATAGGCCCTGGCCTTGATTCAGGCACCACACACTCATCTGGACACCCAAAAATATCGGTCAGTCTCATCACTCTCCCAAAGAAATCACTAATGCCCACAACAACACTTGACGTTGTGGATAGTAGAAGCCGTCATGCTATGAAGGTAAAATTTTACAACCACGTTCTCTCTGTCATAAAGCAAACCATTCGGCGGGAAACAGTGTTCACATTGAAATGTTTTGTATGCAACACCTAGCTGATAAAGTTGAGAGTTAGCACTAAATAGTCATAGGATGTGTGGCGTGACTGCTGATGGTGGCTGCGTTGGTGGAGAAGAAATGGTCAAACTTGCTAGCATCCATTTGCATCGTGGTAAATGAAGGAATTTGTCACAAGAAATGTAGACAAACGGTACGCTCGACTATGAAATATCAACTGTCCGTTGACGGTGTGCAAGGAGGCAGTAGCTGCTCTTTCATTGTGAATGTTGGCAAAACTTTGTCAATATTCTACGAATGTTGAGAAAACACAATTTCGCAATTGCGGTGTTTCCATTAAATAAAAAACGCAATTAAAATCACACACGAATGTATTTGTTCATGCATCAAAACATTTAAAAACATGCTGAGCCAACTACTTCCTGTCGCCTTTTTCTTTGTGACTTCTGCCAGTAGCAACATCCGGTTATTGATCATGAGTTTTGTGAAATTTCGAAATGGCCAAAAATAAAAAAATAAATACACCATTCTAAAGCAACAGTTTCCATCAAGCAAATTTATTTTTGAAATGTCAAATTGTGCAGTCATATGGTCAATAGAAACGCAGCTTGTGTGGCTCACTAAGTACGAACAGTAAGCCTGAGTATGTGGGAACCTTAATACAACTGTAGTTGCACAGTCTGGTAATACGTGGGACTTCCACTGGTCCTCTTACACAGCAACTTAATGAGATGACGAGCTTTAAGAGAGGAGGAATGGCTCTTCCCTTAAAGGAATCACAACAAACTGTTTATAAATTGTATTAGGAGGATTAAAGAAGTAGTACTGTATGCAGTAATGTAGGGTAGCATAATAAGGCCTGAGACATATTTATAATGATATTATCAACAAAGAAAAACATCGATCAATGGCTTTGACATTGGTTGCAATATTGGATCCAAGCCAAGCCCACAGGCAACAACAAACCTTCGCTAAGAGCTCCGGACAGCTTGTCTGCAGAGCATCCCACCTCCCACACCAGGGTCTCTTTATTTGATCTAACTGCTGTCATGACTCAGCTCGGGTCCCGTTTACTCAACCAACGCTTCTGTTTGTTTCTCCCAGACAGGTCTGCTGCTCAGTCATCGCCAATTTAATTAGAGCTGCTCAGGGTTAGGGGGGAAAACAATAACACGGCACTGTGTCATAACACCAGACTGTGAAATCCTCTTATTGTCCTTTCTCTCGGCCTGCTCCGCTTTCAGCTCTGCTCAGCGCCAAAGCAGGGAGACTACGGTCCAGGTAGATTTGTATGTGAGGCGGCGCTCGAATGTATATATAATGTATCGAGATTTGGGAATATCCAGGGGGTCGTTGTGGCATGATGGCAGCGACGGCACAATATTCCACAGTCTAAACAATTAGTTCTGCTCACTTTCACGGTTCTACAGTCCAGCACTGAACTGCAGCAGAGTGTCTATTGTTAGTGTGAGTTGAGCGAGTGTTTCTGCTACTGTGACCCTGTGATTGCTATTGATCTGCAAAAGGGGAGGAAATAGCGAGGCTTGGTCTGGAACGTGTGTGAGTGAAAGCGAAGAGGGAGATGATGTTCTGCTGCTCAGTTCGTATTTTGCTTTGGGATGGATGCTGCAATCTGTGGTGCACTCTGCTGCAGCCGGCTTAAAGGGATGGTTCATAACTGTTGAGGTTAGCGTCTGCTCAGAGGTTTGGAAGTGGACCTGTTATGCAAAATTCACATTTTGGACATTTTTATACTTCCTCTGCCACTTCTAAAAACAGTCCAAGTGCCCAAACCCTGAATGCTGCTTCTCCATGTTTGGTTCTGGTTCTGGGGATGCAGAGCAGAACCAGAACCAGAAGACCTGAGAGGTCTGGAAGGTTGAAACAACAACAGCAGATTTGTAGTGCATTGCGGTGCTAAGCTGTTCAGTGATTGACGTCTTTTGGTGTCTGGAGGATGAGCTGTTTCAAAAACTTCCTGATTGTTAAGTCATAATCAACAGGCCAGACACCCTGGCGTTACCTAGCAACCGAAGCAGAGTTCCAGCCCGTTTGGTCAAATGGGACTATCGTCGTATGCACAATGGCTGCTGGAAATGACGTGTTTTGCTGTTGACTTACCATCAAGAAACCACTCACAGCATTCTTGTTGGTTGTGCAGGAAGCTCCACTTCTGCTTTTCAAAGACAAGACGTCTTTGATAGATAAGACATTCTAAGAGGGGGATCTCAAGTATTTACAGATTTGAAGTATTCACAAGTAGCTTTGGTCCCAAACCCTTGCGAATGCCTGGGGTCTCCTGTGTTTATACAGTAGATGTGAACTGCTCATCATTTTGAACAGAACCAACCCTGAGTTATTGTTTTAACAGGAGAGCTTCTCCTTTTGCTTACTGCACTGAAAACACTGTTGACAACATAAAAAAAAGCCTTTTGACAGCAGCAGACACATAAAGACCCCAGAGTGTACTTGTTGAAGATAAAGCGGTTGTTTTCCCCTCACATAGAAAAAAATAAATAAAACCTTTATTTTTAAATAAAGAAAAACCGCTGGGTCTTTTTCTCTGCATTGCTTGTTTTTTGACGTTATTTTTCTTTTGAACCTTTGAGAGCCAGAAAAGATCTAAAATAATATTCCATCTCCTCTTGCATGATGTTGAAATATTGAGGTCAAGCCATCTGATGCCCATTTCTTATTATTGGTTTCCAAAAGTAATGTCCATAATAATAGGCTTGTGTGTTTCATTTTTACACCATGGAACCATGAAGAGGGGGCATTAAAAAAAGGTCAATTTTGTTATTAGGACTCTTCTCTCCTGCCTGATGAAAATAAATGAATCTGTATGTGTAGCCTCGCTTCTTCTCTGCTCATTTTCTATGTTGGATTTATGTCTGGATGAAGTCGATATGAATACTCTTGCATGAGAATATTGTGCAGGAAAATAAGAATCAGTTTTAAAAAAAATAATTACAAAAAACGTTCGACATACATTTTTGTTAATTTTTGACATGAGCCACACTTGCATTTCTGATTTTTAACTTTTTTTTTTGACACATCTTAAGTTTGCTTCATTTTCTTTAGCAAAGACAGGAAAACTTCATAATTGAAATATTTGTGAATCTAGAAATGGAGAAGAAAATCTGTTAAAGGCAGCAGAAGAGTTGAAAGATTAAAGCAAATTCATGTATTTGAATGGCCCAGTCAAAGTCACATGGTTAAAAATCTGTGTTAAGAATGAGCAAAAAAAAAACACAACAGGTGATCCAACTGAAAAAAAGAGTAAATTTGTTACAAATAGTCAAATTAAGGTTATCAAAATAAATAAATTCAGTATAAACAAATGTAAATAAAGTAAGATTGACAAACTTACTTCAATTTCATGTAACAAATTCAATACATTTTATAATGTTTTAGCTCCATTCTCTTTTTTTCAGTGTAGGATTACTTTTGCAAGGGACTGTAATCTGTGAGACGGATCCAAGGTGACACCTGGAAGGAAACCTGGAAGGAAAGTAGGAAACCCCTGCCTTCATTTGAGTCTCTGAAGTCATCTGTTTCTTAAGCTTCTTTCATGCTACACACACACGCACACACACACACACACACACACATACACACACACTAAGAGAGAGATAGAGTAGCTCCAAAAAAATCTAGAATGGTGTTTGAGATAAAAGGAGACAGATAGATGATGCATGGATTCTATTTTTATCGTGGGGAAAGCCTAAAATTTCAGCTGGGAAAATTATGCCAGTCAAAAAAAAAACAACCAAAAAAACAACTGACTAATTTACTTCCCAGGGGATGTAATTCCTATTAGCTCACTGGGTTTCTAAAAGAAAACCCCTTTTTTTGCCAATGTGTATGAAAAACACAAACAAAAGAGATGATTTTCTATAACGACACACATTTCCCATTGTGTCTGGCAGCATAATGAAAGGTGGATTTATGTTGCTGCCTTAGCTCCCTTATTCACTTCAAACAGATGGAACGACAAATGTTGCTCAGGTAACGTTTGTCACTTCTCGTGTGAGGAATTTCAGGATCAGTAATGACCTGCCTGGTTGGCTTTGGAGCTCGTTATGAACAGGACTGTCTTAAGCTTTAAAATCTCCAGTGTTTTCTTCAGCACTGCGACAAGGAAAGCGTAAATAATCAGCTGTTGTATTCATTAGCAGAAAATGAGAAATGGTCAAAATAACGGAAAAAGATGCGCCGCTTTCAGACCTCAAGTAATGCAAAGAAAACAAGTTCATGTTCATGTAGAAACAACAATACTAATGTTTGAACTCAGGAAGAGTTCAGAAATCAATATCTGGTGGAAGAACCAGGAGGTTTTCAATGGGGTTCAGTCGTTATAAAAATGCTGTATATAATTAATATGACTTCAAAGAAATTTAAGTTTGTAATTTAACTGCAGATAAAGTGCTGAACTTCACTAATTAGTTTCAATAAACCCACAATAATGGATATTTCTTGCAACGTTTTCTTGCTATTTCTTGCGTGTGCAAACTTAGTGAATATATCTGAATCTAGACGAGACAAATTGATATATTACACTTTTTTACTACTTGTTTTAACCTTTTGAAACCCCCCCAGTTTGTTGCATAGATTAATATAATTAACAGATGGTTTTTTTTCAGGCTGCAGTAGTTGTTGTTCGAACAATCTATTTATGAAATCCCCTAAACACGTAGCTCAAATAAGTTCCTCGGCAACAAAGTGGAAACAATGTCCCACTCATGTTGCATACGTATATGTCAATGGCTCGTTATTCTGTAATTCTGAAATGTGGCTGTTAAGTAATAACATATGTGCCCCCCGCCCCAGCGTGCTTCAAGTGAACTGTTACTAAAACTAGAGCATTACCGGCTCACATAATCAATAAGGACAGATGAAATACCAGGAAGGGGGGCAGGGAATATTTTCCAATTAAAGGGGGAAAAAATTAAACCTTAACTTTTGATTAGAGATAGGAAATGATCTATTTTGTACGGAGCCCCTAAGGGGACATGAAGAAAAATAAAAAAGGGAAGAAATCCCGACTTATTATCTCGAGATCCCGAGAAACTAAGTCGAGATCTCGAGATCCCGAGTTATTTTCTCGAGATCCCGACTTTTTTTTTCTCGAGATCCCGAGTTATTATCTCAAGATCCCGAGTTATTATCTCGAGATCCCGACTTTTTTTCTCGA
>CAEGAF010130685.1:0-28768 GCA_903067075.1 Micropoecilia bifurca
AGTTGTTGAATTTCTTGTTTATTCAACATGATTTTATTACATTTTTGTTTAAAACATGAAATTATTGTGTTAAAAGTAGATGATATTCTTTTGTTAATGTAATAACCCCCTAAGTTCAATTTTTTGAGTGTAGAAGGCTTAAGCAGTAATGTATTTTCTTTGTATTTTATGAGATGTGTGGACACAATAAAAATGGCTTCGCTTTGTGCATGTATGCAGTTCAAACTGGCTAATGATCCCAACAGTTGTTATCTGTTTAAACAAATGCTTTTCTAAAGCCATTGTTAACTTGACAGACAGGGACTTTGCAGATATGACAGACGTCGTCGAAATGAAATCAAAAGACTCACTGAGGGCTGAAGTTGGGAGAGACCAATTTCATGTGGCATTGCGTCTGGGAGACCCCAAGATGCAATTCACCTGCAGGGTTAAAAGTTTATCCGGAGCTCCAAGGCACAGTACGGCAGTGTACTTCCCCACATTTATCATTTTCGAATCAGTATGGCCGCTGCTTCAGCAAAAAGCCCCTGCGCCTTTGTTTTCTTTTTTACAATGTTGTGGGGTGGGATAAAAAGCACTGCTTGCTCTGCTTCCCGTTCCCACATTTTGAGTGGGAGTTCTGCACACGAGGGAAAGCAGGAAGACAAACAGGGGCCAGATTTATCAAACAGAGGAAGCGTCACAGTGAGGCGGTGACCGCTAGGTGTTGATCAAGGTTTGAACAGCTACGCTAAAAGCACAGAGCACCAGTTGTAGACCTCGCTTGAACGATCTCAGACGCTTCAAATCAGATTTCAAGCGACATTTTCTTACAGTGTCTAGTGATGATTACTTAAAACACCTCGAAAACCACCAAGAGACACAGTGCGTTGATTATGGGCCTGTTTGAACAAGTCCAGCTTAAAAGTCTGTAGCAAAAGTTTTTCTAGCTTCAAACGTCTGCTGTACTGGTGCGTCTCAATAAATCAGAATATTATTTGAATGACAGCGTAGCTGGATAAAGTGGGTTCTTTTTGTGGCTCAGGATTACTGAGCTTGCTGACCAATCGCGCAAAGTGTTGGTGTTGAAGCAGATTTTGGTATTTGTCAGCACAGCGGGAACACTGAGTTTGGATTTGATAAAACATGGCGACAACCCCCATACATTACATTTTCCCCTTCGGCTTCAAAACAAGCAATATAAAAGTTGTAACCTACTGTATGTCCTGAATACATTTGTGTGTGGTGGCGCTTCAAGCAGTGACCCCAGCCACTGCCCACACCTTGTTGTACCCTCACGATGTTCTCAAGGACTCAACTTTCTATTAACATGCTTCAACTGCAATGAGCTTCTTTATCAATTGTCTTTTACGGCTTACCCTTCTTATGTAGCGTGTCAGTGACTGCCTGCCAGATTAAAGTCAAGTTAGCTGTCCTCCCTACGACGATAAGAAGACATTTTTCTTTCATAGTATTTTTAATTATCTTGTGTATTACTGTAATTTTGAGTTTTGGGGTTTCATTTGCTGTGGTGCAGTTGGCCGCCTGGGGCGGTCAGCCATATTGCCAATTCTGCCGCTCAGAGAAGCCATTCAGTCCCAAACGCCGCTTCCAAGATAAGGTTTAGCAAAGAAACTTCGTTTATTTTCTCTTATAAACTCTGATTAAACCTCTAAAAGCCTCATTTTAAATTCATCGCTGATTATTTCCCTTTTCATATTTAAACCTTTTAGCTTGTAGGTATGTTTGTTGTGCCACACAGTCTGCAGCATATTTGTTTTTATGTCCTGCAGGCTTTGATGTGGCCTGTAATCTTGTCCAGTCTATTAGGGCACTCAGATGGAAGGGGAGGGTAAATTAATACAGGCGCTCTTATCCAGCGTGTGTGTATGTGTGTGCGTGCGTGTGTGTGTGTGTGTTTAGAATATGCCACAGACCTTAATTGGATGAATAGATTTATTTTGTTTTTCTGAGACATTCATGGCGAAGCTTCTGTTTAATCTCTACATACTCACCGTCCACCCACCCTCCACAACTCATCATGCATACCCACCCACTCTGGACTGATTGTACTCCATAACGGACAATGGCGACAATGAATTCAAGTGTGTTTTCTTTTTTCTTCTTCTTCTCTTTGGTTTTGTTTCCGCCCCTCTTGGGCAGACAAGAAAGAGAACCATTTGCATGCAGGTGACACGTTCAGTCGGGGAGAGGCGAGATGAATCAAAATGCAACTCAACAGTTTCTTAATGCTTTGACCTAATTATGCACCCATTTCTTTTTCCATCTCTCCCTCTCTCAGTCCCCCCCACTTTTGGCTAGTCATATCAAATCCAGAAATATTCAGGATTGGATTTGATTAAAAAGTCTCTGCTGATTCACTGCTTCTCTGTAGTTTTGCTGACTTAAACTGAATTTACAGGAAGTTTCAATATTTATTTTAAAAAAAAAATCTGCAGGAGGATATGCTGCACCACCAGGCAGGAGATAAAAGAGGAAACTTTTATCTCTTTGAATCCACTATGATAGTGTGTGCTGCCTTTTCAGGGTGTTTTAAGGTTGAATACTGTATACTATTATGCATCTTCATTCTTGCAAATATAGTAAATGGGAGCTCATAAGTGAAAATCACTGATTATTTCTTTGTAATGACCACAAGAAAAAATTTTGTCCTTAATACCTGTGTGTTAGAAACACAAAACGGGCAAATGCACAGATTTTGAAAAGGTAATACTTGGACAAATATATTATCTGCCATTCATGTTATGCTGACATGTGCAGTGTTTCTAATAGTACAGTCTATGTACACACTTTCATAGTTGTGGCCTCTTTCAACAGGATAGCACACGCATTTAAAAAATAGTTAGTAGCAGCAGTTTCTGCTTTAGTAGCTTCATCTGGGACATTAACAAAGCTAACAGAAAAGCTCTGGGTCACTTTTAATATCTCTATGGTAAAAGAACACACAGTTAGATGCTGGAAGAGCTCAATGAATTGATTTGTGTTGGAGAGAGGTGGGGTTAATCATGGGATAGGTAAGATTTGGATTAAAATGTATTAATTCAAATTGTATTGCCAGTAAATGGTAAATTATCCTGATATTTCTTATTTCACCTAACTTGCATAATATTTTTAGACTCCAGTGTCTGATGTGCTTTCATTATTACACTATGCTTTATTATTAGCACCACGTGAATTACATGCTGTTCTCCTCCCCTTGTGCCTATACTGCCATCTTGCTCAGTGAAGCCACAAAGCATAAGTGTTAAACATGGCCAGGAAAAACAAAAGGATATTTCATCATTGTTGTTAAAGAGCTGGTCAGCCATCAAGACTAAATCTGATGTGATGCAGAATTCTGTTTTCCTGACGCACTCTTCAAAAAGCTAAAACAGAGGATCACCTTTAAGTTAGGCACATGTGAGTTGATGTCAGGAAGCTGTGATGAGACTCCTCATAGCTTGCCCAAATCTACTGACTAATAATTTAAAATTTTATTTTGCAACTGTGCAGACTGAGGAAATAATGGAGATTAAAAAAAGAGAACATCCCTGAAGCCCTGAATAGATATAAACATTTCAGTGTGAGATTATTATATTGTAACAAAAGGTTTTAGTATTTTGAGTTTATTATTTTCACATCTTTAAGTGGTAAAGATAATGCGTTTAAAGAGTTGGGTCTAAAATTATCTGACAAATTTAATTTCAACGCTGCAGCACATGCGAAGTATGAAAAAGCAAAAACAAAAACAAATACAAGTAAAAGAGCTACAATATAAACTGCCAAAAGCAAAGGTAGGCATGCAGGGGTGTTGTCATAAGGCATTAAAAAGTGATGGACACCTTTCTGGTTGCTATGGAGACTTATGAAGTTGCTGAGGTCAACTGTCCGTGAGCTGTATGAGAAAATGATCTAACCTGTTAAGTTGTGTTTTCTGGGGTTGCCTTTTTTTTCTTTCAGCAATCACATTACATATCTCATCCTAGTACCATTGTGGTCCATATTCTTTTCTAGCAAGTTTTACATAAATATATATACACATTCATGTGAAAAGGTTTTAGCCAAAAAATAACTGACTCTAAATAAGAAGTGTGAGACCAAAGAAATAAAAGAAAGTATTCTAGTCATTACCACTGCCCTGCTGCAGTCTGGCCAGATATTATTACAGCCAAATGAGAATGATCTCATCTCACGTTCAGTCAAATCCACATAGATGATGGGATATTACCTCCACTAGACAACATTAGCTTTTTTCTTTCGTGGGCAGTTCTCCATTTTGCTTCCGTTTGTGGTTCTGTGCCCTTGTTATCTGGGCCTGCAGACTCTCCTCTCACTGTGAGGCAGGCGAGTAGAAACATGGCTCTAATACATTTTGTGCCACACCACAGGCAAAACTCTTCCCCCCCAGACCAGTCCCTTAGTCTCAGCAGGACATTCCTCCCTTTACGCTATTGGCAAGACCAAAGGTACTGAAGGGAAGCTGAGGTTGGTGGATGACCCACTTCGGGAATCCCACAAACATCTCAAGCCCTCCCCACGAATCAGCCAATCACACGGCAGTAACTAAAAACCATTAGGCATCCGGATGTGGTGGAGGCAACCTGCTGAAGTTCAATTCACCAAAATTGGACAGATTGGAGAAATGTTGCCTGGTCCAAATATTCCGATGGAAGGGTCAAAACTTGGTGTCCTTCTATCTTACCTCATTCAAACAGTTCAGGCTGCTTGTGGAGTAATTGTGTTAGGGCCCATAGCACCAGGGAAGCAAAGACTAAACATTAAATTCTACCCATGTATTGTTGCTGACCATCTTCACCCCTTTAGCATACCCTTCTTCTACTACCTTGGGAAAGAAGTGGATATTAGCAAAGTGTACCAAGTAAAGAGACCAGATGAGTATATATTTTCAAAGAAACCCAATTTGCCCAAGTCAACTGCAACATGTGGCTAAAGTTAAAAAGGAAGTCATTTTTAACAAATTTACAGAAGCTAGTTGAAAAAGGCTGAAGAGGAAAAACCCAAACGATATTTTAACGACTGCATTTACTAATCTAATTACTTTGCTACTTGACAGTGAAGGTTTCAAGTTTCAGAACTGGTACAGTCTGCTTTTGGGGAAGGTCAATTGTTGAAATCATGATGTGGTTGTCTATAATTAGTGTTCCTCTCTTCCTGTGTTGCTGATCTCCTTTGAGGGCAGAGCTGTTCCTGCTGTGCTGCCCTCCCACCTGCAAACCATCTGCCAATCAAGCCACAGTACAAGTCTGGGCCCTTAGTTCTGTGCCAGATTGTCTGCCTTGGTTGCAGTAATCCTCGCTGCTTCTAGTGATTTCAAGGTTCTCACCTGTTGTTTCCTTCTGGCCTGAAATTGGTAACCTGCAGCTTACCTTGAATGTGCTCTCGAACCTCTGGCTGCTTTCTCAGCAATAGTTTCACCAGCGTTCATGGATGACAAACGATTCTAAACGTATCAGATCCTATAGCAACAGTACAGAAACCATTAATTTTATTTTAAAAGTCAAAAACAATCCATTCTCGACTCACCAAGTGCAACACTCCAAGAGAACCAGTAATTCTCATCTCTCCTGACTTGGCAATATGTCAAGACCTTTGAGTGTGTCTTTAAATCTCTTTGCAAAAACCATGAAACACTTCCATAAAATCTGATGACTGTGCAAACTGTCCTAGGACGAGACTTTTACAGCAAAGGATGAGCCCATTAGGGTCGCCATCCTTATAACTCAGCAATAACGGCACCGATAATTTTAGTTTATGTGTATATTTCTGGGGCAAGAGTGATACTTGTTTATCAGAGTGCACAAATCCTCCACAGTAAAAATGCTGAGGATATGAGACTCTATTAATTCAAAAAGGAAATGACTTCAGCACCTTGCAGAAACACACCGTGCCGTTTGGTGTGCAATATATTGGCAAACTACTTGTTTATTTTAGCAACAGCACAGCGAGACAAAACAGCATCCAACAGACGGACTGAGAATAACTGCTGTATCAGAAGATGTCCCTTTAACCGCAAATCTTTTTCAAATTTTTCAATTTTTTTTCAAAGTTTTCAATTAAATTAAACAATGCATCCATGCTCCAAACTTTGAGGATATCTCTGAGATGTTGGGTTCAGTGGCAACTCCAATCCAAAGAGACCCCAAGCCTAAATGTTTAAGGAAGTATGACGATACCCAGAAAAACACAATCTTGTTGCTTTTTGTTTTTGTTTCCTTGCATGTACCCTGAGAAAAACAAGGATTTCATCTTGCTCCTTACACTATCATACCATTCTGTGTTACTCTGTACTCTTATGAAAACAAAAGACATTTAGATTTCGTAAACAGCTTGCTACTTTAAAATCATGACCCAGGATGTTTTCATGTTTACAAATATAGATTGATATCGCTGGGAAAAAAAAAACCTTTTCTCAGGCTACCACCACAGGACCTAATTTGTTTCATTTTGTGCTTGGGTTTTATCTTTATTTTTTGACATGTTGCTGTTTATGAGGAGAACAGAAGAAAAATCCCATTAATGGGCTTTTGCCTATCTCCTTAGATAAATCACCGACATGGAAATGAAACTGTTCCGACTAAAGGGAGATGGATACGAGAATACAAATGCAAAAATATAACAGGCACGGACATCTATCTCCCCTCAGTCTCTGCATCTTATAAAGGCACTTCAGGAAATGGAGTGACTTCTGAATAGACCATTAGGAATGTAACAAAAGTTGGGATGTAGAAGGGGAGAAAGAATCCATCTGAGAGTGCTCTTGTACATTAATTACCTCCTAACTGGATTCTTTCCACACTAAGGCAGCTTCCGTTCATCAGCGACGGCCTCGTCGGTAATTCCTTGTTAATATGTTACACAGCCTTTGGTTTCTATTTCCTGCAGGGAATTATAGATTTCTTTCAGTTGTGAGAAAACTGCTGCCAAGACACCCCAAAATCACTTTTTTAAAAGTGGCAAGGGATGTTTGCTTCTGTTCGTATAGATCTAAAATAACAAGAGTTTTGAAAACAAAGAAATGTCAAAGCAATCCACAAATGGTGAAACAGGCAAAAAAAAGCACAATATATATGGAGATAAATTGGTTTATCTATCTTTTGAGCAGTCAGTTGCCTTCAAAAGTCACTTTTATGCAGAAAACTAAGTCCACCTGAGTTTAACTTTGCCTCAGTATAACTGCAACTTATCTGTGAAGTCCTCAGATGTTTGCTACACAATATTACAGAACAAACAGTAATTACTACAGCAACACTGTAGCAAGGTGAGGAAGAAAATTGTGTAGACATTTAAAGCAGGGTCAGGTTATAAAACTATGTTCCTTTCGAGGCGCTTCGGATAGATAACTCCGGTAGAGAAAGTGACAGGGCAACAATTCAATCTTTCTCATTTTCAGTTACCAATTTACCCAAAGGTAAGTTAAATGTTGAAACTCATATTATCTAAAGTTCTTCAAAGGTGGCGGAGGGGAGTCTTTTTCATTTTATCAAGAAGCAACTTTGGTGAGAAGAACGGTTTTATGAAAGAAAGCCATTGTACAATGTGCTGTCATACTGGGATAGAGTTTCTATCAGGACAATGATGTTGAACATACACACACAGACCTACGATGCAATTATTTAAATCAAAGGATACTCATGTTTTAGAATGTCCTAGTCAAAGTCTTCAGATGAGAAAAAGATCAAACGTTAGCCCCTTAATAAGTTATGAAGCAAAGCAGAAGATGTATAAGTTCCACTTCCCAGTGCAGATTAAGATGCCACCTTTGAAAAATGAACTGCAACGCAAAGCTTGATAAGGGAAAAGACAGAATAACTAAAGGCCTATTTACCTATTCAGGGGGTTTCAGCCATGTATTAAAAATCATATCGTTAAGCTCCCTGACAGATGCTAATGAAGTGATGTTTACATTTTTGATTTGCTGCCTAAACAATGATAAGACATGCTCTCTGAAAACACCAAGCCCCACAATCCAAACACATCCATTGAGTCTGTCAGCAGCGACATGACAGCTTTCTTCCCGTTTTCTAACTACAATAAGTGACTCATTTCCATATTAATGAGAGAAAAGAAAAGCAAGTGGATGAAGGGGGAGTTGAGCAAGAGGGTGGGGGGGGGTGAATGTGGATGTTGGGGGGGGGGGATTGTTGCGTCTTGTTGTCTCGGCACTGACTGACAAAGTCTTCAAATGGGTTGTTAATGACCATTTTAGAAAAAAAAAGAAAGGAAACACACAGAGAGCAGCCTGTGGAGTAATCATATCAACATGTTGTGTACGCATAGCAAGCTGCGTATTGTTGCCATGCCTCCTATGTGGCTGCTCTTGCATAAATGTTTGGTATTATTGCCACACGCACGAGGCAGATATACACCCATCCATGCGGGGACACGTGTGCTCATGTGTGCTCGCTCACTTAGCATGACGCTAAAACGTCTTGAACAAAAAGAGACATCCTCATTCTACAGGATGTAGGCTTCACTACACCCAAAGGATGACTCTTACATTAACAGCTGTATGCTGCAGCTTAGGGCAAACCAAAGGGAAGAAACCAACTGTTGGATCCCATTAGCACCAAATGATTATCGCCTTTAAAACAAAAAAACTAGCAAACAAAACAAAAAGCATGCAAGCTGAATTACCTTCAATTCTGTTTTCTCTCTTTAATGTCGGCTTAAACGTAAAGTCTACGTTTTGCATCGGTTGAATCTTTGGAGCTTAGTTGTCTAATCTCTTCTATAACATCTAATGTTATAGAATGAACTTCTGCTTATCAGATAATATGAGGTACTTTGAGGGTTTTGTCATGTGACTTCAGGACAAGAATAGATTGAGATGGTTTTGGCAACAGCATGGATCATATGTTGTGTTAGTTATCCTAAATCTTAACTTGTATTAAAACTGTTAAATCTTTAGATTTGATACAGCCTTGTCAGACTGACCCAGAGCGGCTGGCTGTGAATGTCTGAATGTAGTGTGAAGCACTTTGGGGTGCAATAGAAGTACAATAGAACTTTTATACTTCTATAGAAGTATTAAAGTACAAGCCATTTACTATTTACCATTACTATTTAGGCTGTTACTTAAGTTTGACTTAATTTGGACCAGAAACGGGAAGTAATTACTGATTCAGAAAACTCTGTTTCTAATATTACATTAGTCATATTAACTAAAATGCAAATAATGAGTTATACTTCTCACCCAGTACATTTTTTCTTTTGTCTTTTGCTTGACAGGATTTCAGTTCATGATCCCTTTAACCCCACTCCCAATGTTCAAATGGATTTATGTCTGGACTTTGACTGGATCATCCTAATATAGCAATATGCTGTTACCTGAACCCTTTCATTGTATCTTTGAGAGTTTGGGGTTGTTGTCTGAAAATTAAGCCTCCTCCTGTCTTCAATCTTTGTTTTTTTGTTCCCTAAAAAACCTCTGAGGTTTTTAAAGATGAATTGTACTTAGAATGTTAGAATATATGGTAGGATTAGTGTGTTTTGTTTTTTTCACAGCATTATACTGAGTGGCCACAGCCATCTGGGGACATATTTTCCATAAAATGTCTACATGGTCCACAGCAATGTTTATATATGTCATAGTATATGTCATGTGTGTCCTATGTATATGTGGCATATGTGTATAAGCTAAATTTGTGGCATTTTGTATTAAAAATCATACAACTTGTTTCTATGTAGGGAATTTTTAGGCATTTATTCTAACACTTGACTCTGAGAGGCATCTCCAACACAATCTTCCAGTTCACAGTGCATGTCATTAAAGGCCTCTAAATTACAAACATCATTAGTAAAATTGATTCCGCTCTGCGTTCCTGGGGGGCTTTACTCTGCTGTTTCTGGCATTGTTTCATTCCTGTTTTGCGAATTCAGGCAGATTCATCTAGAGTCTGAGCTGTTCATCCCTCCACACTGTGTATTTATATCGCTCTTCTGAGGTGTATGGACAGCCCAGCTTGCTTTAATAGTGGTTTGTTGCTTTTTATGTAGAAAAAATTTGAAATCTTGTTTTTTTTCCTCCGTAGTCAAAGTAAAATGCTTCAGCATATTTTTTCTGGTACCACAGTTGCATTACCAGTCCAATACATGTCGGATGTGCTGAATCTGGCATCACCTTATTAATCTCTCCCAAACTTGTGAATGAGCTTTGCTTGAGTGAGTCAATAGGCTCCAGTTATCCCTGTTTCTTGAGCAACTTTTCTACCGTACTTTTATATTAAGCTATATTTTTGTATTTTTTTGAGCACCATTATGGTGCTCAAATACAAAATAGTGTGAACAGTCACAGTTGAAATTGGATCATTAAATTCAGTTTATAAAAAACTAATCCTTGCCTTTGTTTCCTCATTGTCTGAAATAATAATACGGAAAACATTTCCTAATTACCTAAAAATATTTCTTTTGGGTATTTGATTTCTTTAAATTCTGATACTGAACTGATTCTGATCAGGATTTTGTATTTCCAGAAACTAAAATGTAGATGAAATGTTCTAAAGTGCCTCAGAGTGACAAAGAAATGCCTAAGAATCTGAGATCAGGGTTACACATTCAACATGAGACGTACTGACACAACATCGCTCTTCTGATGGGACATCGTTAATCCCTTCAGTTGACAAGATTCTTTAACTTCCTCTGAGATGATTCACTTCCACGCAGCAGTGCATTAAACGCCAGAACCATAGAAATCTTGTTTGCATGTGTTTGTTCTTGTTTTTCAAGTTGAAAAACAGGTGGAGGGATAAAAGAATGCAACAAAAAAAATAAATAATCAAAACACAGAACCAGATCAAAGAATGTAGCGAAGTGGTTTTTTTTCTTTCTTTCTTTGCTGGCTTTGATTTAACTGGAGATCTAAAGGAAACAAAATAGAATATTCTCAAAGTGCTTATGAGGAGTGGGGGAGGAAGAGATTGCTGCGTTTTTCTTCACATAGATTACATTAGTGTGTTGTATTTTTCAACATGCAGAGCAATTTCGAGCAAATAGAGGACCCAGTACAGAAAAAAAAGACATTTACCATGATGAGATGGTGGCATATGTTACAATTTCATCAAAATGCTTCACAAGAACTTTTAGGTCTTTGACTTTCCCTTTTTTACCCAACTATTAGTACAAAAAGTAGATAAATATTGTCACGGAGAAACAGACTCAGACTTATTTTATTGTCAGATATATATAAAACATTTTAGTGGGGGTTTTATTGGTGGAGAGCAATCTGATGACCAATGGGAGATAACTATTTCTGAGTCTGCCGGTTCCACAGCGGATGCTGCAGATTCTCCTCCCAGATGGCAACTGGATGAATAGATCATAGAGACGAAGAAATGAACACACTCAAACTAAATTACATATATAAAAAAAACCACATCTAATATATGATAGGAATCTACAAGTGAATCCTTAAATTTCAAAAATCTCAGATAAAATGTCCTCAGCTTTAAATTTCTCTACAACTTAATCTCTGACTTTTATGGATTGTTTATCGGTCTTTATGAAACCGTTCACTAATGTCCTCTCTAACATGAAAACATGGATTATTTCTCTCTCACTTCACAGTGATGCATTGCTTTTTTATTTGTTTGTCACATAATATTGCAATTAACTACCTTAAAGCTTCTGACTGTAGCATGACGAAATTCAAAAAGGTCAACGAGAGGGAATCTTCACAAGCGACCGTAAAACAGAATGCGTATGATTCAGTGTAATTGTTGTACCATGTGGCCAGGGTCACTCTTATGAACATTTTGCTGAAAGAAAAAAACCCTGCATGCTTTAATTGACGCTCATGTGGCTTAAAGTTGTTCCTTTGTGCAGCAATTTACCAAACAAGGGAGCAAAGATTCATCATGTGACATCATCCGTGACCCTGTGCATCTGCAGTGTGTGCTTGGGTCACAGGCTTTGCTACGCAGTCTTGTCAAATCAATTGTGCATGGTCCTGGTATTTACACAGTCACACAATATTTCCTAAATTAGATTTATTTCCCTTACTGACTTCACAGTTCTGCTTGCAGAGCGGTTACTGTGTAAAAGTTTAAGGGAACGCAGACAATTATCAATATGAAGTAGTTTCAGGTCCTTAGATCCAATGTTTGTTGGAAGAAAAAAAGTACTCCATGCACATAAATTAATCCCAAATGTTCTATTATTAAAGCTTTCTTATTTGCAGGATGAATCAAAGTTCATTATGTATACTTCTATTACTTATTTATAATATGTTCAAACTCAAGCATCACTGGCGCACGTTTCTTTGCTCCTGTAACTTACACCACAGAGCACATGAGGTGTTTCGCTGTATTCACTCAGATTTTTAGACAAAATAGATTAGAGATTTTTTTCAGTGAATTATTTTTCATGCTTTTCACTTGTAAGAAGCGTTTCATTATCTGTTGTCTGGACTGCTTGAGGTAAGGGCCAGTTCAACTTAATATTAAATCTGGTCAGAGTTTGAAACACACACACACAGATAATCCGACCGGCTTTTAGCCTTAAGTGGCACTTAACCATCAGAATCAGACCAAAATGTACTTCCATGTGGGATAATTGACTTTTTACAATCACTCACACAAGTTTTATGAAGATTTTAGAGCTTTTGGGTGCCATACCAGTAGAACTGAAACGGCTAATCAGCATGAGCATGAGTTGTTTTCAGTCTTAATTGTGTTACTTTAACTTATTTGAAGTTCAAGAAAACCTCCTTTACCTTGGCCTCTAAGTCAGGCCCTACTGCTCCACATGGGGCAGGATTAACCAGAAATTCTATAATCCACTCTTTTGGTTGATCTGTTCATGTTTGCAACTTTCTTACCATTAGACATGGGTTTTTTTCCCCCTGAAAACAAGGAATTTGGATTTGCACAAAGGAGTTATTTATTGGGCACCTACCAACTGTAGTTAATAAAGTAAGGTTTTAAATAGTTAATGCTTAAAAATAACTAAACTATTACATTTCCTGTTTTTAGACTTTAAATTTCTTTAATGAGATTCAAGAGAAGGTTATTGGATTTTTTTCCCTGCTGTATGGAATGTCCCCTTCCCCCACATATTGCTGTTCATTGACAGTCAGACAACTGGGAAAAAAGCAAAACAAATTTCTGCTTGCGCACAATGGGGTTTTGAAAACATATCCTGCTGGGAAGAAAACGGACAGTCATGCTAGACAATCCAAAGAATTTCCACATAATTACTGTTTCCGGGCAACCCTACCCTTAAAACAACAGTAATATGTAAATTTCTGCACGCTAAGCTCTTTAGCAGCTATTTTTGTGACAGTTTTGCTAACGTCCATCAAAATCAAACTGGCAGTGAAGAAATGTCACAGAAAACTGTACAGCTTTCATAATTAATGTCTTGTATAATTTCAACAGCAGCGGGGATTAATTAGGGATTCATTTCACTTTCTATGCACTATGATCTTTAATTCTTTTCAATTTTCCATTGGATATTAGTCACTTGATTGACTAGACTAGTTTATCGTTTTTACATTCTTCCTTTGAAACCAATTAAGAGTTTTCTTTGCTGCGTGCTTGAAATCCACAGGAAATCAATGCTTGCTTCATCCTCAGATTCTTCTGAAGAATTCTCCAGTATTCCTTCCTACGGTCATCGCAGTCGTCGACGTCAGGTTTGAACTTTGCATCAGTGTAAACTAAGTTGCACTTTTAATGTTTATATTCAGCTATTATTGGATTTCTGCTTATTGTAAAATTTACACTTGTTTTGAAATTAGTGGTTGATTATGATTTTGGCTTTTAGCCTTAGTCATAAATGAAGGGAAATGTATAATAAACACAAAGCCCCAAACATGCTTCCTGCAGTCATACAATGCTGCTATTGCCAAGTTCCATTAATATTTAAAGTGACACAAACAGAAAGATATTTACTACAAGTGACCAACATGTGTGGAAAATAGTGAAATGGAAATCCTGAAAAGGACAATAAACTTTCTTAACATTTTTATTGTCGCTTTTTGGTTCAGCTTCGCCACTGTATCCATCAGTATCCATCAGTGATTTTGGATAATCAGAGTTCAACTCTGGCTCGGCATGTAAATGCAACCTGCATTTACATGCGTTTAATGCAATGTAAACGCTTCAGAATATTTGAGATCTGTCACTTGTTAGCAGCAGTTTTCACTCATGACGATTATTGTGCCTCTTTTGATGTCATCAACTCAAATCACAAAGCGGCATTACCTTTTGTGTTTTTAAAAAGCATTGTGTTTTGTGAGATCTTTAAGTAAAGGTGTGTTTTCACAGCATAGTAGGACATTTGTTAGTAAAAATGCATACCATGAGTGAAATCTTTAATATTATGGGTACTAACATTACAGTCAGGTCCCTAAAGATTACATTCATTTAAAAGACAAAACAAACAAACCAAAAAAAAAAACAACAACTCCTGATTCAGAAGCCAAAATTTCCAGTTTGACCTCATCAGTTAGGATAAGCATGTGAGCAGAAGGTGAGTGTGTGTGAGTGATTTTATGGAGAAGGAGGAGGAGAAGGAAGAGGAAGAAGTGTGTGTGTGTGTGTGTGTGTGTGTGTGTGTGTGTGTGTGTGTGTGTGTGTGTGTGTGTGTGTGTGTGTGTGTGTGGAGGTGGGGGCTTCGTTTTCGTCTTGGTTTATGTCATTGGTTTAAACGACCCAAGACCCCGCCTTGATAAAAAAAAAAAAAAAAACCCAGAGAGTTAGACAGACTACTGCCAAAGAGAGGCAGGCAGGGAGCGAAAGACAGAGAGAGAGAGAGAGAGAGAGAGAGAGAGAGAGAGAGAGAGGGAGAGGGGGAGGAAAAAAATAAAGCGGTGAAACATTTGGACACCTACTCGGTGTTTATGCTCATAATAAACAAGATTATAACACACTGTAGCCCGTTTACCCCCCCATTACTCCTGTTACCTGCACATTTCCGACTCTGCTGGAGAGAGCGAGGGGGGGAAACAAACACGCCGCACGGAGGATTTATAAGGTGGACTCCGAATTACTCCGAAATCATAATATTTAAGAACAATCTTCGCATGAAACATTAATCCCGAAGCCGGATGATGCTGCCTCCGCCGCCGCCGCCGCCGAGGACGTGAGCCTGAAGAGAGAAAGTCGGCTCCTCAACTTGGCGATTCATTCATTTATTCGGGTAAGTGTGCGATATTTTTTTTTACTGTAGAAATTGAGAGAAGAGAGAAGCACGCGTTTTAAAACCCAGTTTGCGGGTTGAATGAGAGTTGGGGGGGTAAAGGGGAGGGGGGGGGGAATATGGAGGGGGGGGGGGGGGGTCTGCCGTCAGGGCGCTCAGGTCCGCATTCAGCTCCGGCCATGTGTGTCCACCTTACTGCGCCATGAAGATGGAGACGGGTGGGTTGGACCCACACAGACGGTGTTTTTGACCGAGTAGAAGCTTGTCCTGTTAAAAATATTGACGCGTATTTACCTCCTCTGTTGTCAGTTATTATTATTATTTTTTACCTTCATCTGTATTTTGAGCCAGGACGCGGACACTAGCGCTTGTTTTTGCTTCCACTAAGACCGAGTACGGAGCCTGGTGTCGTTCAGAAGAAAATAGGAAGTGTTATGGTCACACTGAGAGTGCTGCATGCTGAGACGAACCCCGTCACAGTGGGCTTGTTTATGACTTTTACAGCAAAACAAACGAACTGTTTGTACAAAGTATTCCGAGATCTTTCGAATGATACTAATATCGTGTCTGTAGGTTAAAAATGAAGAAAGCAACTTCATTTTAAAATCCTCTATTATGATGTTATTTATTGTCCTAAATTTACATCGAAAATTGAAAAGTTGTGACCCGAAACAGGGCATTCAGCAATAAAGATAGTATAATTTCTACATTCATTAAAAAAAATAAAATAAAAATAGGCCGTCAAGTTGCCAGTAACAATTCTTTTACCAATATTGTATCTATGGTGTTTGTCTATTCATTTCACTGAGGTGTACTGTTACGCTTTCAAAAAAGTTAAAATTGTCCTTCATACCAATTTTATGGTTAAAAGTAGGCGCCTCTCCTCCACCTGCTGTTGTGCACTGCTGGTCAGTTGGCTACAAGAGGGCAGCTACATTTTTACCCCACTTACAAGGACACACAGTGAATGTTTGCAAACATTCACTGTGTGTAAGTGCAGTAGTGGCAGCATCATGCTGTGGGTATCCCACCGGCTCATCGCTTTTCTCAGTATCTGTGTGTGTGAGCTGCTTCGACCAACAAAGTTGGTCTGAGGTGATGAAAATGTGCTAGTTTATACACTCAGAAGAGGAGAAGAAGAAGTTTTTGTTGCACTCTGTGGCCACTTTGTTGCACTCTGTGGCCTACACAGAGTGCAACAAATTTGGGTGTTTATAAATAGTTCCAGTTGGGAGAAACATAACATAACAGTAATGGCAGCATTATGCTGTGGAGATGCTTGCTCCTATTTCGCCAAGTTAACGTCACTATTTAGCATCTTGCAATATTCTATGCATTTCTTTACTGTCAAAATCAAAACAAATGTCAGCTTTGTAAATGAATGTAGTAGATTTGTTTATCCATGTATTGTTTTAGCAACATTAACTTTCCTGCTGTAAACCAAAGTTATAAATATTAGTTTTAAACTTTTTTTGTTAATACCATTAGAGTTTTTTTACACCAAGAGAATTTGAGACCAGCCAATGCTAAACATGAATCACTTAACATGTAATAGTTCTTTATTTAGCATAAAGTTCTGTCTGTGAAGTTGGAACTTCATGAATTATTTTTTATGGTGAAAATATAAAGGATATCTAGTAGCTACATTTTGACGTAAAGATAAAAAAATATATACTTGTGTTGAGGATCAAAACGCTTTACATTTGGACATGGGTTTTTGCGGCGGTTAAAAAGCATGTGCTCATCAACTCAGATTTTTAATATTTAGGGGCTTGGAGATATTAAGAGGCTATTAGGTTGTTTTTAAAATAACTACTCTGATCTTTAGATGAATCAAGTGAGTGCGTTCGGACCAAAAGATGTCGCTAACAGGAAGTAAATACGCTTGAATCCTGGGTATGTTTACTTTCTTATCGACGGTGACACTTGAAGCCACATGGTAAACAAGAAGCGACTGGACCAGAAACAGAGCAGAGCAATGACTCAAAGATAGTAAAATACCAAATGCTGCACTGCATACTCAATTCCCAGCAACTAGTTTTTGTGTAAAACATTTCAGTAGAGGATGGCATCCTGTGTGCCTTGTCCAAAAATAAACACAATTCACAATATCTTCAGTCTGGGTCTCACTGACCTTTCACACATAACCAATTTTTCAAACGTTCCTCCCCTGGGGGTAGCTTTGAAGAAGATGCCACACATCATCACAGAGGATCAGAGGCCGCACTAAACTTTGTGCATCTCATGACTAAAAAAAAAAATGAAGATCAAACACTTGTTACTGCCTGAGGAATCTCACCTGAAAGGTTGTTATCGCTTATTGTGTTGTGGACTGGTGATCTGGAAGTTTGCTGCACGGAATGAGGGATAGATGGTAGAGAAAAAGAGGCTGTCTGTCTCAGACTGTAACTGAGCTGTAGTCTTTCAATGAAGCTTTTGTACAACAGCTAAAAGAGTAAATGGTAATCAATCTAAATTGAAAGTGGATCTTGATTTAACAGTCACTGTTTTGGGCAGCCAGTGTATGAATGAGCTGCTAATTGCTTTGTGTTAACTTTTAATTACACACTCGAGCAAGTACTTTTACATATTAGCAGACTAATTAAATCAGGATTTCCTGAAAATATGTCAACAGAACGTGTCTGATTATCTGATTTCCTCTGTGTTCATACATAGCGATGCACCAATCAATCAGCCAGCGAGTGTAATTTGTCCACTTTTTTTGTTAGGTTTATTGTCTTATTCATTAAATGCATTCGCACGAAGATTTCCTAACCTGCTTAATCCGTAGCGCATCATCTGGCGCAGCACGTTTTATTTTGGATTTGGTAAGTCTGTTGTGGATGTTTTTTTAAAGTGAAAATAAAAGTAAAGATTAAATACTCTGATACAGAAATCGGAATGTTTATTTGGAATCAAAAGCACATCTATCATAGAACATTGCTTCCTTTATGTGTTTTAATTAGTGCATATGGTTGGTAAGAACAAAAACTGCATAAAAGAATTAAAAATTAAAGGAACTGAATGATTTTCCTTTAATTATTGATCTGTGATCGGCAGGGTAAACAAAGATGACTCTTTTTAAATATTTGTGCAGCTACTACTTCTATCATCAAATTTGGAGCAAATGTTTTCTTTTTCTATGTTGCAGTTAGAAATCCCAGAAAGTCTGATCTCAATGAAGTTCGAAATCTGTTTCAAGCAGAAGAAGCTTCACTGCTGCATCTATTACTTTGTGGCTTGAAGTGGTGAGAAATGGAGGATTTTGTGTTTTGCAGTATGGAAAGAGAAGATGAAACAAAAAAAGCCAGAAAAAAAAAATCCCTTTTTCGCTAATGCTACATACCATGGCTTTATCCATAGGGGTGCTTTGAAAGCAACTGCAAAAACATTTCCTCTGAAATGGAAGATGGAGTAAGATAAAAAAAAACATACATTTTCAATAAAGCTCTTGCACAACAGCCTCGAAGTGTGAACTTAAAAAAAACACAAAGTGGATCACTGTTTGGAGTAGTCTGTTTATGAATGGGCTGCTAATGGCCTTTTGTTAACTTTTTAATTACGCACTCTTGTACGTTCTGTTACATATTAACAGACTAATTAAATTAGAATCTTTTAGTATGTTAACAGAAGCTGTCAGTTGAATGAAAAACTAGTGTCACCCAGGTTGAGAGTTGCATCTTAATCCCAGAAGGATCATAGTCTGATCAGTGATCAGCGACTCAAATAGTGAAAATCCATTATTTTTCCCAATTTATTGAAAGCACCCAAACTAAGAACTCTCAGTATGTCGGTATGCACCAAATAATATTTCGATGCAGCTTTCTTGAGTTCAGATAATGGTTAATGATGTGTGTTAAAATCATTAACCATAAATATATATATTGTCTTTTATAAGTACATTTTCTATTCAATTACCCTGCTTCAGCACAGTTTTTCTACTTTATATGTCAAAGTATTTGGAAAAAAAAAAAACTCCATCTCACCAAGCTTAAAATTACACAGGACTTTTGTATTTTTAAGGAAAACTGTGACGGCTAATGCCTACTTCCTGCTTTTGTTAAACCCCGCCCTCTCTCTTCTGTTCATTTTTCTCTTATTTATCCTTATATTAACTGTAGTTTTGATACATATAAAGAATCAAAAAAAGTAGATTTGAAAAATATAACTGACCTATTGATTACACATCAAAGCTGATAAATGGAAACTGATTCCACTCTTGGCAGGTTAGATCTTATACTTTTACATCATAAAATAGACATACTTTGCTGCAAACTGGTTTGAGTTTTGTAAACATCTCAAAATATAGATGACCTTGGAGGGCTAGCTCTGTCTCTCTCTCATATGAGTGTGTCCGTGTGCATGCATTAGCGTCAGGAATGGGGGTGGGCCTGTGTGCCTGAAGGACTGGAAGGCCACTACAGATGTGTGCAGCCTGGACATCTGCTCTACTGTGAAGCTACATTGTCAAGGAAGCAGTTAAGATGGTGGGGCAGATTAGTTCAACAGGGATCCCTGTCAGAAAAGCTCCTGTCACAAGAGCAGCAGGGATGAGGTCATAACAGGTACATTCACAATAATCACTGCTCAGCAGTAGATTGTTTTGTCTCCATCTGTGACCAGCAGAGTCGCTCTACATATGTTGGGTTGGAGGCATTTTTATTTATTTTTTTTATCCTTTTCTCTGGAAATCGAGCAGACTCCATCAGTCTCAGCCCCGGCAAAGAGCCTTCCTCCCCCTCTCCCTACCACCGTCTCCCGCGTTGCCGAGCAGCACCCCATTGCCAGAGGCAATCGAACGTCTCCGAAGGGACCTCTGTTAGCCCCCTGCAATATTTATTACCATCCATCATCCCCAGACCCTCGCTCTGCGCGGGTGAGTAACAGTGGCCGCTAAGTTCTTGTGTTAAAACTTCCCTCGCTGACGACCATTAGAGGGGATTTATGAGAGCGTCGTCCGCCTCTGGAGGTGCCGTGGAAGCGAGACGGAGCATGTCTCAGAACCGCTGTGATGCGAAATATGCCGTGGATGCACCGCTTGTGTAAAGCTTGCCTAGACTTCTGTTTAGATGTTGGTGATTTATTACAGGTGCATCGCGGTAAATTCTGATTCGTTTCAGTTCAGTCCGTAAAGTGAAACTCGGATTATAAGGCAGTGTTATATTTAAAGTGTTTATTTCATTTAATTTTGATTATTCTGAACTTTCAGATAATGAAAACACCAAATTCAGTCCCTTAAAAAAGGTTGCAATAATGGGAAAGATTGCTGACTTGACAGTTGTTATTTAAGTTGTTATTTAAGCATAAAGCTTATTGTTGTTTAAGCTGACTGTTAAGAGTGAATATTAATGGAAAGTTTAGTGGAAGGAAGAAGTCTGTTCAAATCATAGCATTGAAATAATTGTGAAATGAAGCCTATATCATCTGTTAGTGTTGGTCCACTGAGTTTTTCTATCATATTCTAATTCATCCAGATGGATTTCTATATGTAGTTGATTTTCTGGTCTTTGTGGTAAGGCATAAGCATGTTCTGGCCTTCTGTTATTTTTTTAACATTCATATAGTTTGAGCAACACTTTTGCAGTGACATGACATCCTATGTCTCTGGGAAATCCCCCCTTCTGTCCCCCCGCCTTTCTATCAAGTCTTTCTTATGTCAGTGGCGGTTGTGATCTAAGAGTGACTTGGGTGTTTCAAGAGGATCATGTAATTTATGCCTGGAAGTCTACTGAGCCTGTAAAAATGCTTCCCTCATGCCCCATATGTGTGTTCACCACCTCTCAACATTCTCTTCAATTCTTCCAAGGAGGCATATCTTTCGTCTTTATTTTCTGTGGAGGTTGCTTTGTTTGGACTGGAAACGGCAGCAGCTTTGGGGAAGTGTTAAGTAGCATAACCTGTGTGGTTCTTTTAGGTCAGTTTTAATATGTGATTCTAATTGGTCTCCAAAGGCTAAGACTTCTCCCTTTCCCTTTTGTGCCTTCTTTCTTCTAAAAACTGTCTGTGTGATGTGCCTGTGTTGAGCCGAGGTGCCCAGGAGCGGCGGTGTTCATTTTGAAGTCTGCCGAACATGCTCATTATCTCCAACTTAAGGCGAGATTGGTTTAGCTGGAAGCGGGGGTAATTTTCTGTCTTTTAGAAAGGGGGCAAAAACGTGAAGGTAAAACTGAAAATTGATCGCGATGGTTTATAGCAGCGGGAAACTAATATGTTTTTTTTTTTGCAATTGAAGCTGTAGTCACTCTACTGCTCTCAATGTTTTCAAACTCCTTTAACCTTTAGCAGTGATGTATTGGAAAGGTATCGCAAAGAAACACCTGACATATTGTTCCCCTTTTTCTCTCTTCTCTAGAGGCTCTGTGTGTCTTCATTTTTCAGAGACGTTATGGGGATTTTCAGACTGTTCTGCTGTCATTGCTGCCTTTCCTGTTGCTATCAATTCAGTGACAGTAGCAGCAATTGTATCTGGAACTACATGCGGGTAAAGACTAATTAGCACCATACATGTCTATTTCATAAATCCCCATGAAAAAGTCCCTGTACTGTAGGGAACAATAAGATGTTATGACATTGTGTGTATGAAGGTTTTTTTTTTTGGTTTCATGTCTGAGGAGTGAGTGAGATTGAAACAGTTCAAGAATGTTGAACGTAGTTATTTTCATTTTATGTCTTTCAATTTTGAAGCGCAGTAGAAGTGCAATGAGAGAAGATTGGTTTGTTGACTGTCAGTGGTCTCTTTAAACTTTTCTTCGGCTAATTAATGTCTTTATGTTAATGTTTAATAAGGACAGATGGTTTTGTCGACAATTTCCAGTTTATTTTTAAAAAATAAATATATCAGTAAAATGCCAACATACATTCATGCTGATTTAGATTTTTTTTTTAAAGAGTAAGTGATAACAATATTCTATTTTAAAAATGAATACAAATTTGGTTTAAGGAAAAAAAAATCAAATAAAATCCGACAAGTTTTGTGTTATCGTACAAATAAAACCCGACTGTAACATTTACAGTGTTACATTTTAAGAAATGGGGAGAAGTGCTTCTCTAGTTGGAAGTTTTTTTTTTTGCTTGAAAATTTGTAAACAGCTGAGTTAAGTTTTATAGATGGAGGATTGTTTAGATGAATCCCCCTCCTTTGGCATACACTCAGCTGACGGAAACCTTGCAGCACAGGCAGGAAAGACAGACAGCTACTTATGCTCCATTTGACCAGGAACCCCCCCCGCCGCAGTTTCTCTGGCAACTTAAAATATGTTTCACAGGCAGCAACAGTATGAGCCAAATGATTAGGTGTTTTAAATATGTACTATAACCACAAATAGCTCCAAACATTGTTTAAATCCTCTATAGCCGAACCTCATGGCTGTCTGACAAGCCGCTAGGATTTCCTTGCCGTTATTGGACTGGATGTAACACTCACCACTCTTCATTAGTGTCAGGGGACACTGAGGTGGTTGAACGGCAGCTGCATTGTTTGCAAAAGGTCAAGTAAGTATTGCAGCGTTAGCCCCCTTTGACCGTGTCTGAGACAGCCTTGTTAGCATCCGGGTAAGATGTTGTCGGGTGAAGCAGTGGCGCCGCTATTAGAGTTATTAATTTTTTTTTCCCAACAACTTAATACACTTTAATTTAATGCATATTAATTGATGGGCTTCTGAATTCACATTCGCATAATCCACCAAGGATTTCTCAAAGGCGAGCACAAAAGGCTTTTATTATCTTAAGGAGGAAGTGGTCTTTTGGGATGTAAAGGGGGCCCCCGCTCAATTGTGTGTTACATTATGAGACAGACATAAGTGAAATGAAATTACAACGTATCATCAGCACGGTGAAGGATCCTATTGAGTAATTGCCTCTGCAGAGCCATTGTTGTAATGTCAGACTTGCTCTTTTGGATATGACAGAGGGTCTTTCATGAAGTCCTCATGCGAGGGAGTAAAAAGCCGGTTTCAAGGTTAAACTGTGTGAAGGCCAAATGTTTGGGGAGGGTGGATTAATTTCATGTCCCATAATATGATTTGTAAGATCTCCTCCTCCACTGCCCTTGTTTTTTTTTTTGTGGGGGGGGGGAGATGAACAAATCTGATCAAAGCAGAAAGCTAGGTTGTGTGTGTGCGCGTGTAATTCATTTAATTCTACATGTTTTCTAGGCACAAAGCTTGAGGTTCTGTCTCTTAACTTTGAGCAATATTATTACATATCTTAGTTAAAAATACAATCTGAAATAGGTACCAAATGATTTTCATTACTTTGATGTAGAAGTGAAAAAATGTATTTACTAATATGATTATAAATGTCACCTATTACTTCAAAAATACTATAATATTATTCTTCAAACATTTTATTACTGTTCTAACCTAAATACACACAAAATACAAAATATTTATTTTCAAAACACCAGAAGCTCAAACTCCAGGATGCCATCTGAACATTGGAGGGTTACCAGCATCAGGTATGCAAAGTGTGGTGGTGGCAGCAGCATGCTGTAGGGATCACACATCACCACTCATATTGAACAACTTGTCTGCAACTAATATTAGCTGAACACCAATAATCTACATGTCATGTTATCATAGGAGCTCTAGAAATAACTGTTGCATTTCAATTTTAAATAAAAGCTGTTAGATCATTTCTTTAATTATTACTTTTATATTTGCAGTATCCACAAAACGTGATTTTTTGACAACAGTTTCCGCACTAATAACATCTTTTTTCTGGTCTTTGCCTATTTCTGTAGTTATTACTTTACCATCGTTCATCTTATTACTGGATGCAAAACTTCACAACTTAACATTGAACCAAAAGCAGATTTCTCATGCATTCGATTATCAATTGCATCATAGTCACAAATGTACAAGTCAACATGTGTGGGGATGTGAGGTTGTTGCAGGAAAAATCACAGTGCATGATTAATTACAGGGAAGGCTCTAAGGATGGGAGATAGACCGTCGCGCTAACAGATGCCTTGTTGCTCTGTTGGCTTAAAGAAGCCTAACCAACACTTCTATCGCTCTGCGTCGGCAGCCTTTCATTGTGTATCTGTGTATGTCGGCCCAGCCAATGAAAGCGGTTGCCTCATCTCGCTGGCAAATTCTTTGCAATACAGATGTCCTCATAGATATGCATGTAGTTCATATGGCAGGAGTGTAGATACATTTGTTCAGCCCGGTGATATGTATACAGTATGAGGAAGTGATAAAATCAGCTATTAAAGTCATTACAAGTAGCGAGTGGGTGGGATGCAGACCTTTTTATGGCTCTTGGTGCCCTGGTTATCGTTTTCACTCATCACGTTTTAGTAGTTAAATAGTAGAAGAAAAGTCAAAATATTTGGGTCATTTCATTTTTTGACTTGACACACACACAAAAAAGTAGTTCTTTAAAATTTAACCAAAAAATTTTTTATCGCAAATTCAGTCATTACTTGCGTCATAGACGCAAGTAATGAACATGTATGAATGAACATGGGCAGGGAAAATAATCAGCTTATCTTTTAAGCTGGTTAAAATGTAAAACTATACATTGGGTTGAAATTCTATTAGTATTCCTTAGATTAGCTGCTGCATAAATACTGGTTTGAAATGTAATCAAAGCGTCGTCCAACTTTGGTCTCAACTAAGATTTGGGTGTAGCTAAAGAAGTGAAATGCAAGTTTGAATGGACAAAGACAAAATTGTAGTAGCAACAAAATAGGTGAACGTTGCTACTTCCAGTCATTAGCCCTGGCTTACTTTTGAAATGTTTTCTGCCAATGGTTGGAAAATATTTCCACATAGTTAGTGTATTATCTTTGACTCTTTTGGTTTCTTTCTCTACAATTTTGTAAGATATAAAGTGAACCTCAACAGTGTAGCTGCATAAAGGAGGTCCGTAGGTAAAAATGTAGCTATTAAAACTCTGCATCTACTTGCAAGCCCGGCATATGTCTTAAACTAATTTTGGCAGATTGCTGTGATCTTAGAACATTTATAAATGACCTTTAAATAGAGAAGACATTTAAAGGACAAAAATGTACCCTGACTTGACTGTGAACCCAGAAGGAACAATAAGAAAATATAAAACTAGCAACTGTTTGTTGAAGAAATTACCAGCTGATAAAAGTGAAGGGTAGTGTTGTGGTGGATGACAGTTTCTTTTTTTCTTGAAATGCCATTAAGTGTCCCTGTATTGTTCTGCAGCTGCTCTGCTTTGACGCTGTAGACGGCTTCATGTTCACACATTTTAACTAATCTCTCGCTATGGTTATAGGTCTGAGAACAAGGCTTCTTCTTTTTGAGTTGGTGCTGTGGCTGATCTCTCGCATAGCTCGGCTGTCTGGAAGCATTGAAGGCAGTGTTATAGTCAGTATTGTGCTTCAAGTGCTTAATTCTCCTTTTTAAATTATGATTCTTTCTTATTTTATTTTGTATTTTTTTTCGACCTCCAATAAATCAGCATATGCACTGAATACCTGCCTACTGTTTGATTTGTTTTTGAAGGACCGCATATCAGTTTGGCTTAATACCTAACATGCTGCTTTCTGTATAGTTATAAACTAACCTAGGGAGAAAACCTAAATGCTGTATAAGTGGAACACTAAGTGGAGAAAATCTCCCGGAGCAGTCACCAGGTACTGTTATAGAGGCGACGTTGTTGTCACGCTGTCAGCTTTTTTAGCAGAGTTTTACCTCCCAAAATGCATTTTTTATTTATATGGTTGTTTAAAAAGGCAACAGGCTTTGAAAGGATGGCAGTTTGACTTAAAAATGTGCCACAGTTACCTGCTACCAGCTGTTTTTCACTGAACGTAAGAATAGAAACTTATGGCAGCAAAGTTTTCATTTATGGATTATTACTTTAAAAATGCAAGGGGTTTTTCGTTGAGATTCTCATATTGAAACAGAGATAGAAAATATATAACATGATCTATTTCCTGGACTGTAGAAATCAATTGAACCTGCAAAAATAAGTAGGCATGCAAAATAGATGGATGGATCCACTTGCTTTAATTTTTAAAAAAGTAGCAGTTATTGATATAATAAAGTTTTATATTGCACTTATTTATTGTTTGTGATGCACCAGAAATGCAGCTGTTGTCCGGATAAGGCTGGATATCAGTTTCAGCAGTAAATGCACCGTACTTTCACACTACCAAGTCTCACTGAAAACAACACTCTTTGGGATGGATGCTCTCATTGACTGAAGAATCCTCAAAGTGAACTACTTTTGAGTCAAGCTTTCAGTTGACTTGACTTTTTTTTTTCATCAAGAGCGATGTAAGTCAATGTAAAAGTGATGTAAAATACTATTTAAAAGGCAACTAGAATCGATCTGACATTGTTCTATCACAATCCCTCTCCCAGTGTGTTGTTTAGCTGCAGTCAGATAAAGTTAGAACTGAATCGGTCTTAAACATGCGCACACTTTGGCCACATGCAGTTGTTTGCAGAAGGGTTATTCATGCACTTGACATCTTGGAGGAGCTTTAAGATTGTCCCTCTCTCTCTATAGCTGCAGAACAACAAAACATCCTGCAAAATACCACCATAAAAAGCTCACTTTCAACCCTATGCTCTGTGCTGTGTTGGCCTAAGCTCTTTCCAGCCGTTACCTTTATATGTCAGATAAATTCGCTTCAGCTGTGGAAACTTTGTAGGTTGCAACACTCCTCCTTCAACAGTGTGAAAACAACCCCATGTGGAGTCTTGGCATTTGAATTTCCTTCGAACTGGACTTCTTTTCTCTACAAGTACCCTATAGCAACACCAACGCAGCCCTGTGGTGCAGTTGTCTGCCTGAAAAGCCTCTGCTGCTTTCTAAAACCCTTTTTTTAAACTCTCCTTTTACCCTGCACTTTCTTATCTTTTTTCCCTTCGACAGGTAGTCTTCTGCATCCCTCCTCCACATTGAGTGTAACAGGCGCATCGCTTATGTAACATGTCTAAACATTTGTGGAGCATTAGGAGAAGTCATGCATGTCAGAGCCGTGCAAAACGTCCCTCTGTGCACCCCATAGAGGCGGGACAGATGGCTGTCCTCGTTCCCAGTCTTGTAAACTGCCTGTGACAGGAGATGGCATGTACACAGCTGAACCGGAGCGCTTCTAACTAAGACTTGACAGACAGTGGTGGACACAGTCACATGTACCCTCATCAGACAGAAACCTTTATAAGTGAGTGATTTATTCCCTGTTTTTAGCTTTTTAACTGCTAATTATATTTATTATTGCAAAAAGCATCTATACTCACATTACTACTGCAAACTTCAGTCAGTTTTATAAGAATTCTGTCTAATGGAACAAAACAAAGTTTTCCATTATTGAGTCATCTAATGAATATTATTATGATTTTCAATACTTCTTTCATGAATAAACATTTGAAAATTTGAAGTTAAACATCCTTTGGGGATGATGAATCTTGTTCCATGTTTGAGTCATATGCACAGTCATGATTGACAGTGCTAAGACCCGCCTCCTCCCAGCTGTGATTGGTTGTTTCTGAGCATGAGTGGTGTATTTCTGCAGAGGTCAGTAGGATCACAGAAAGGAGGTAAAGGAACTTGATTTCTTTTTTTTTTTTTGACAGATTATCAGACTCATGTTAAACTGGTGCAACACGGTGACAGTTTTAACGAATGCGTAAAAAGAAGTATTGTTTATAGAAGTTACATTCTGCAGCTTTACTGTGGGTGATGTTTCACTTCTAGAAGAATCATTAGATCATCAATTGTTTTCCTTTCACATCAGAGATGCACACTACTTTCTGTCAATCTAGCATATAAAAACATGGGAACAATGGCATTAAATTCGAGGGTTGCGAGGCATGACAGTTCGCCGTTTCATGGAAAAGTTCCTAAAACTCCAAACAACAACAAAAGGCCATCATGATTCTTTTGTCAGGTCATTCATCACGACGTTAAAGAAGGTGACCCGGAGTTGTTTTCTAATTCGCTCGTTAATCACCGGCCCAGCAGACGTGCCGGAACTCTCTCAATTTGTCCCCCTTTAACAACTCTCTGGGCAGAGTCCATTACTGAGTAAACACAGAAGAAACGAATGAAGATGCCCAGCGCCGAGGACCCAAAGGTGAGATCAAATGGCAGGCTTGCTGATGAAGAGCTATGTTTATGGCTCGCACTCTATTAAGAGGAGCCTCTTCCCTGCTGGCTCATAATGAACATCTACCTTGTGTAACAGTTCGAGTTCAACCTTTTTCTCCCTTGCGCTGAATTACGGGTCATTTTCATCAAAATGTGCCCTAATTGCGCTCAGAATCGAGACGAGGGAAGGCGGGGGGGCCGGGGGAGGCACTGATCTGCCGATGAGGAGAATGAGTTTTTTGGCTGATTTGGCAAGGTGACTATCTTATGGCAACATTAACTGTGTTGATACGAATAAATCATGACCATTATTTTCCCCTTTGCAAGTTAATGAAATCCGAGTTTGTCCTTGGAGGATTATATTTCTGGCCTCTACTCTCCTTTTCTTTTCTCTGTGTACATGGTAACGCCTCCTCCAGATGTCCCCCGCTGCGGGAGGCTGAGAGGCACATGTGAGGAGCTTACTGCTAACAAAACACACACACACACACACACACACACACACACACACACACACACACACACACACACACACACACACACACACACA
>CAEGAF010130699.1:0-50335 GCA_903067075.1 Micropoecilia bifurca
AGGCCGGGGCCGGGAATCGAACCCAGAACCTTCTTGTTGCAAGGCAACAGCTCTACCAACTGCGCCACTGTGCAGCCCAGATTGAGTACATTCATATTTAATCCAGCCATTACCTTCTTGACTTAAAACAAGCTGCTATATCTTCCAGAAATATTACTTGCGAGTTAGTTTTGTTTAATATCATGTGAACGTAGATATAACACTAGAAGCTGTTTTTGCAGTGCTCACCATTAGCATCATGCTAACCTGTGTATGTGAACAGGCACGCTGACTGCTGTGGAGAGCTTTCTGACTGTCAGCATGGGACCAGAGGTACGTCAGATACTACATAACCCATAAGTCTGTGTACTGAGGCAGCTTGGTGATTCAGTCTTTTTCTAATTTTTGTTGTTGCTCTTGTTAGTGATATGTCTGCCTTGCAGTAGATCAGGATTTGTGTCTGTCTGTGTTCATCCGTCAGGGTGGTTGTATCCATGACGGGACGTGGCAGTCGGCCATCTACGGCTTCGCCGACAGCCAGAAACTCCAGAGTCTAAGAAGGAAGTTTAACCACAAACCTCTGCCGACTGTCGGCTCCAAGCTGCGGCGCAGGTAGTCGCTTCTATTCTATTCTCACCTAAATGTTATCCTCAGAAGACAATACAGGGCAATGGTGGGAGAAAATATGTTAAAGATTGAAATAGAGTTGAGACTGAGGCAGGAAAATGAGCCTGATCGTACAACTAGAGCTACAATGTTTTGGATCAAAGCATATTAATCTGCCAAAATGGCCCAGTCAAAGAAAATCTGTGCCAAATAATTAACATTTGTGTCCACAGATGTTCCCCATCTGAGCTGACTGAGTGTATCCAAGCCTAGAAAATTAATCAGGGAAATTGTTTATTTGTGCAAAGCTGGTACAAACTTTGACTGTCATATAAAATCAATGAGAATTTACAAAACCTTAAAGAAATTCACTTAATATTTTTACTCCATTGAACTAGACATTTCTTCAGGTTAAATCTTTATTATTGTTAGTAATAACTATGTTATTAACATATCTAGTCTGAGAAACATAAAATGGCATTTTTCCACAACTGAGGTGATTCCCAATTAGTTTTGAGTCTAAAACTTGATATTTATTGAGATTGCAGGCATTCTCAGGACAAGCAGGAAATCTGAAAAAAGCTATTTAATTATCAATAATATTAGTATTTAGTAATCCTTCTAGGTAAGTGTTCATAAAATGCGACCTTTCTGCATGTTTGCAGGGGAGCGCTGTTCTACAGTAATGAGATCCAGCAGTACGCTCTTCCCTTCATGGGTTCTGATCCGTCCGTGGTGAAAAGATCCCAGCGCTTCCTGGCAGAGGAACATCAAGCCACGCCGGTCAGTGCCACAACGCAGCATTTTAATAAGAAAACTGGAAAATATCAGCCAATAAAACATATTTTTACTATTGATTCAGTTTTTAACAGTTATGTAAGATCTCTCCGCAAAGGAATTTCAAAACTAGTTAAACTTACTTGAATCAAGAATTTTAAACTAGATTTAGGATCTTGTTTCACAATATAGATTTGATGGCTGGAAAAGGTATCTTCCATATAAGCATTTTATTTTAGTCATTATAGATAATTTATGATTAGTATTAGGGCTGTAGTGATACAATCATCTCATGATACAATACAAAACATGATATTCTTCCCACGATATGATGTATATTGCGATATTCGGCAAACGATACAGTTCAGTACACTTGCAATTTTTTGAAAGATTTTAGAGGGACAGAGTGATTTTGGTGACATTTTGTGACTGTTATAAAGTTGGATTGAATTAATTTAACTGAAAACTGATTAAAAGCACCAACTACACAATATCTGCTCTGGTTGGACACAGACTGAAAGTCGACAGCTGGACAAAATGAATCAAAGAAGTGGAGAGAAAACATGTTNTGCATTTGTAAAGTAAATCAAGTGAACCAAGTTCCTGCTCTGAATAGTTTGATACCTTTTTAACCTGAACATCTGAAAGAATCACTCTAAGCCTGATGAAGCAAGCAGTGAGTGAACAAGGTGACAGTTGGATGTTACGATATTTGCAGATGAATATCGATTTTTTTTTTTTTTTTTTTTTTTTTTTTTAGGAAAGAAAATATCGATAAATATCGCGATATTGATATTATTATACAGCCCTAATTAGTATTGTATTTTAAATATCTGTAATGAAGATATTTAAAACACAATACTTGTGGAGTGGCCTTTCATGTTTTATCCACAGTTTTTACTCCATGCCATTGTTTAAACAATTATGAGTCACAGTGGTAAATGGTAAAATGGTAAATGGACTGAACTTATATAGTGCTTTATCCGATCATTTTTGACCACTCAAAGCGCTTTACACTAGAGCCACATTCACCCATTCGCACTCACAAACGCTCACACATTTATACACCGATACACAGCTCGGTAGGCAACTTGGGGTTGAGTGCCTTGCCCAGGGGCACATCGACACGTGGCAGGAGGAAGCTGGAATCGAACCTGCAACCTTCCGATTACAAGACGACTACTCTACCCACACAGCCACAGTCGCCCATAGTGGTGAAACTTTAAGCTGCTGCTGCTGCTGCAGTGGCAGTTACTCCTACAAGCTGTTGCTAGGTAACCAAAGAGTGAGTGAGTGAGTTGCTAGGTAACCAAAGAGTGAGCAAGTTGATTCCACTCACTTTGCTTATCAGGCCATGAGAGGTTAAAAGTCTTTCCTCTACATCTGTCAGAATGCTGCGTGGTTCTGGATCGGAGTCCAGTGAATATTTTTCATAAATTGAACATTTAATTTTCCACCAGGCGTGTTATCTGTTGATATTGATCATGTATCTGTCGCAATATGTTATTGATTTATTCTTCAACCCTAACTAAGAACTGGAAATAAAACAATCCACTCTTCAACCTCAGAAATATTTTTCTTGTTTTTAAAGATTTTACTTCAATCCCTGTTTCTTAAGTCGGCTTTGAAGGCCAAATATTTTTCTTAAATGCCATAAGGGGTTGGATTTTGCTGAAATGACTGCATCTTTCATGTTAAACCCAAATGTTTAAGTAATCAATGAGATTAGATGGTTTATACTAAATATTTGCACCGTGTGAATGTCTTCCTCCTGCTATGAATCCCAGGTCCAGTACGGAGCGTATGCTGGAGTTGGAGGCATTGGCAGCATCATCAGGCTGATGTTTGCTGGCATGATGTTCTTGTTGTTGGTCAAGTTTGGTTGGGGACGCAACCTGCTCATAAAGGTAAACGAAGAAGATGTATTAAACACTATGCAGTGTAACTCTGGTTTTTAAATCTAATTTGTTAATTTCTCCGTTCAGTATCCAGAGTTTTTCTCCTTTGGGATGTTCTCCAAAGCCGGACCAACCAGAAAGCAGGTAAAATAGCGAAAGATGTTAGGATTAAACGCCCGTTTGCTTAAATAAGCAAAACAAAACTCATTGAAATGGACATATTTCTGTTAGATGGAGGGATCCTCCTTCCAGTTCTCCTTCTACGGCGAGGGTTACACAGACGGTCAGGACCCAGCGCATGGAAAACCTAACGCCAAGATCCGCACTCTAGTTCAGGGACCAGGTAACCACTGTAGAAAAAAATCAAAGTTCAGAAACGGATATCAACTTGTATTTGGTAAGTTAAGCTCATCTAAATAATCTTTTTATTGCTCAGAGGCCGGATATGTGGCCACGCCCATCGCCATGGTGCAAGCTGCTCTCACGATGCTCAACGAACCGGCAGCTTTGCCCAAGATGTGAGTTCCCACTAACACCAAACACACCGCCGACTTTTAAATTCAGTTTGTCACTTGTACTTTGCATATAAACCTAATTATAACTAACACGATTTGCACAGTTAGAGTACTATATTTAGCACCTTTAAGGGACAAAGACCTGGATCGGCACCAAAACAAATTTGCAGAATTTTGAGAAAACGTGGCTGCATTATATTACAACTAAATAAAACAAAATATGAGTGACTCTGTAAAAGAGAAGAATGGTTTTAATGAACCAGGACTTCACCTTAAACATAGCTTCATTTTTCTTCCAAGCATGATTTCAGAACTTTAAATCTGTTTCTCGGTGAGACATGTTCTTGTTTTTCCAGTGGAGGAGTTTATTCTCCAGGAGCTGCTTTCGCCAACACCACCCTCATCGACCGCCTCAACAAACATGGCATCCAGTTCTCTGTCATCTAACCCTGACATTTCTGTGAGCATTTATTAACCTTTCAAAACTATAACTGGGAAACTTTTAGCTTATAAATATACTTTTTTTGATTATAATTCTCTTGAAGCTTCAAATTTTGTTTTGGTAATGTTTTCCACTTTTAATCCTTTGCTGCAACCAGAACCTCTTCAGATTTCCGAGCACAATTGTTGCTGTGTTTCCTCGTCAAGGACAGTAGAAGAAATGTTAACAAGTTTTGCATGGTTTTCCACTGACATGATTACTGATGATAGAAGTATTCAGGACAATTTTGTTCAGTTCATGCCTCTGGACACAGATAATAAAGAGAAAACTAACATTTTATGTATGCTATCACACAAATGATTAAAAGTATTTAACATATTGTCAAAGGATGAACAGGTTTTCAGCTGTTTTTGACCAAAGCCTATCAATTTTTTTAAAGCTCCTCTACCTTCCAGTTTCTGATCTAGAGGTACAGATAGACTAATGAGGTAGAAGTAGGTGATAAGTTGCATTACAGTTTAAAAGATTAACATGGTGAATGCTTTTTTTTCCTTTCTAATTTCTTTAGTTTGCAGCCATTAGTTGAGGCCAGAAGCTGCAACACTTGCATTTATCCGTGTGATGTTTCTTTAACATCTTGGGTGGCCTGTCTAAAATGTTATCGCTCCAGCAAACAGCCTGATGCTTGATGAAACGAAACTTTCTACTGTATTTAGTTCGATAGATGTTGCTCTGTACATGCAAATTAGGATCAGAGCAATTCAGCTGAGACCTCTGAGCATTTTGTGCATTGTTCAGGCTTTATTTTGTATCACTTTGTGTGCTTCATAAATAAAGATGTCTGCAGCAAAAATAAGAGGTCCCCTCTTTAATTCACACCATTATGTAAAAACACCAGTAAGGTCTCAGTTTCACTGATAACGGTGAAGATTATCCAGGTGCAACATAATGCTCCCACAGGAAATGTTTTTTATTTAACAAATGCTCATTGTAGTCGTTTTTCATATAAGTTCTTATGCAAAATCTGCTTTTAATTTCTACAACAGGCTTTTTAAAGTAGCAAACATCAAACCATGTAACTTCATTTTTCAGACAAAATAAGCTGACCTTGTTTTACAATTTTTCCTGCTGTACTATAGTTTTGTTCTAAAATCTGAAAAAGTTTAATTTTGTTAGCTTTCATAAAAAAACATTTTATAAATTACATATTCACAAAATTGTTTTTAGACTGTCAATGTGGGTTTTGTTTCATAGAATTGGGTGTAAAACAGGCTTTTCTTTTGGAAATGGTTGCTGATCTTAATTTGGACTCTAGAGCCACTTAAATGAAACTTCAAGGCAACAATTGTGTTAATTCCATCAATGTGAAAGGATGTTCAATATTATTTAAGGTATAATATTAAAAGTTGTTTTATTAATACCTTCTGGCAAAAGCATGCGTAATCTTGACCTGGCACAAAATGAAAATGAGTTTGGCAGCCTTGATGTAGACATTTTATATAAACTGAAATGGACAAAATTTAGAAATAAACACAATTCCAACATTTATTCATAAAAATATAACAATTTGTATTAGACATCAAAAATATCTCGACTAAAATCATAATTTGTTGTACAGCTGCATGTGTTTTACTTGTCATTAGTCTAACTTGAGTCTTGATTATTTAATCCAGTTCATTCTCTTTCCTGGTTCAGTAGCTGATGAGAGTAGACGACGTCCTCGTAGTGGTATTTCCCGGTTAGAGCCAAGATGGAGTCGTAGCATCTCAACTTACTGAGAACTTTCAGCTCTTCGACCACAGCAGACCTGCAGCAGACAGAGTTTGAGGAAGTTGATACAATGGACCTTACCACAGCGAGGGCTTTTCATTGGCTAATGCCCATTTTACATCACAGCATCAGTGGGTTACCGTCTCACAAACTCAAGCTAATATACATTGTGGAGTACCAGACCATCAGGACTAAAAAAAAAAAGATTCTCCGTCAGTGGTGTATCTGTACAGGTGATGTCAGGTATCCTGATCGTATTTGTGGAACTAAAATTCAGATTTCTAAAATCTGAAACGAATGTCTTGCTTGGATTAAACTTTTTCACGACTGTGTTTGCAGCTCAATCATCGTAGGATCAATAAGAACAAAAATTGTCTGCTGGTGTAAGTATTATTGCTTTGCTTTCTTTGTGTTTAGTGAATGAAAAAAATAGTCAATAAACACATCCATTATGAAAACCTTTTAGCCAATAATGGCAGCACCGATACAACTTCTACACCTTGAATCCTGTCTGTTACAGTCTTACGTTAGCTGAACAGATCAATATGCAATGTGTACCGTATCTGACATACATTAAAGATTTTATTTTACCTGAAAAGGCTTTAAACTAAACTGTAATCATGTTAGCCACGCTAATCGTGTTAGCCACCGAGTACCGAGGCACATTCGACCCCTCAAAACCATGAATGCCCAATTTACCCAGCCTTGCAAGAACAACAGGCGTCAGTGATCTTGTCCACAGCTGTATTTATACTGAGGATGTGAGGATCTGCTGTTTTCCTCATCGACCGGTAGCATTTAGCTGTGACACGCACAATCTTGGAGGCATCGCATAGCTAAAACAAGATGACATGTACCTGTTGGTTCCCCTGTCCATGTCGTGGCTAATATTTTGTGAAAATCCGGCAGAAATGCTAAACTAATCGACTCAGAAATACTCTGCAGAGAAAAATACCATGTTTAGACATAGGAGCTAAGCCGATAATGTGAGACATGTAGTCACGTGGCATAACACCCGCGGAGCCTGTAACGGCTGACTGGTTACCATGGTTACCCGCATTTAACTCACTGCTAGCTCTTAGCTAGCATGTCGTCAAGGGACTACAACTGTTTTATCACAGCGTGATAAAATACGTCGCTACTAAACTGACATTAGTGAACGAGAAGCGTCTTAATTACCCATTAGCTGCAGGCGAGTCGATAAATGACGAGAGAATACGCCACAAACGTCGAGTACTACTTACTAGCAACATTAAAGCAATTTAACACGAGGTTCAGAATCGACGTGCTAAAAATAAAACTTCTAATACCTGCAGATGTCGCAAAGCTGCGTATGGGAGTTGCGTCAGGCGACAGATGCAAATTATTTTATTACTCTAATTATAAATCGTTAAAATCATGCGCAGTTAGAGCGGCTGCTGACATGACTGATAATCTCTATAAAAACAGGTGCTGTATTACCTGCTGCTTGGATCTTCAGACGGCTGCTGTTTGCAGAGGCTGTGAACTTTCTGAACAATGTTGTTCCTGAAATTTTGCAGCTGAGGCAAACAGACGCTTTCTCCTTCAAACCAAGAGTCAGGCAGACATTCTGCAATCTGGAGCCAAAGAAAGGGTTACAAACAGATCCCAGGGTAAACGCTGTGTTTAGATATATTTAAATACCTTTCTGTGTGCAGAAACAACTCTGCTTGAGAGCGTCTCACTAGACAAGGTCATCATCAGGTATCGGTTCAGCAGTTTGTCCAGCATTAGTTCTTTCAAAATGCACTCAGGAAGCAGCAGATCCCATTTCCCCATGTTCCCCAGCAGCTAATGAAGGCATAATATAATCCTGATTATCTTAAAAAAACAGCCTGGAATCATTTAAAGGCAACAACATTGAAAATCTAAGAGTTACTTTTACAGCCATCCAGAACTGTTCGTCTCTGAAGCGGCGCTGAGGGGACAATCTGTCCTCCAGGAGCCTGGAAGGAAAAACAAATGGACCATTAGTGTCACTGAGATGATGATGCACAAAATAATCTAAAATGATTTTTTGTAGACAAGGAATTTAACTATACTGACTTTTTTGGATACAAGGGGATAAAGACATCTTCATCTACACAGCTTCTGAGCCTATGAACCACTGCTTCAATAAATCCCTGCAAGAAACAGAAAATACAGTTTATCTCATGTATGTTTCATAGGCTGAATTCACACAGCAGGTGAATAAGACCCAAATCTACTTTTCTGCCTATGTGTGACCAATATCTGACTGTTTCACTACAGTTTGAACATCCCAATTTCTTTTTTTCACCCAAAAATATCCAATCTGTGCCACTTCCATATGTGGTACTAATTCAGATATATGTCCAATAGTTTTCAAAGCTTCTGCATTCTGATTGGTCATGTTGCATTTTATCTAACTTCTATGTCGTCGATGTGAGACATGCATCATATTTCTGCACCATAAAAAGCCAGAGGCAGTAAATAAGGATGAAAACAATGGATGAAAATTATAATTATGAACTTATGAACACAAAGTCTGGTCTGCTAAAGCAGATCACAATCAGACCACCTGTGTTTCAGACTTCAAATCCCAACAGATTTCTTTACAAAAGCTGCAGTCAATGCTCCACAGTGTTCTTTTTATTAGCTTTATTCATTTTTGATATGATCTTGTGTGGTCTAATTGCTAAATGAACTTTAAACTGATGCATAAACGACTCCATTACTTCCACAGACAGTACGCTGCTGTGTGCCTCTGCGAATATGGGTCACAGAAGTCTCATTGTAGTGGTTTAATTAGTACTATGTAATTAATATTAGTAAAAAAAAAAAATTTCGGCAACAAAAAAAAACATAGGAATTAAGCATCAAAACCTAAGCATAATAAATGTCTAGTTTGTTGGCTTCACCTTCACAGGTTTACTCTGCTCGCCTTCAAAGATGCAGTAATCGTCCCTCAGCCGGTGGCAGACAGCAGACAGGCAGCTGGATTGTTGGTGGGAGAAAGGATCCCACACCAGCTCCACATGGCCTGGTGTGGAAAAACAAATTATTCATTCACTTGGCCTGTCAGACAAAACGTACAGAAAGAGAAAACTCTCTGCTGGTAAAGATGGCAGCAGTACGATGTCACACTGCAGCACAGTGAAGCAGAGGCAGCAGCTCAAATCCAACATTTAAATCCCAGCTTGAGGTATTTTATACATTCTGCCACATTTTCTGACAAAAAATGATCGTCAGCAGATTTGTGCCATTCTGTATAAAATAGGCTACATTAGAATTAGAAATATAAACATTGCTTGTTAATGTGAAATCTAACATCTAATACATGAATACAATTCATAATACAGTTTCAAAGTAGCCCTCTGTTGCTACATCTCATGATTTAATCTTTGAGAATTATGTACATATACATGTGAATATGTGCTAATGGATATAAGAGTGTAGAGATATAAATACACAGGAAGGATGGGACAGTTGTTTTTCTATTTGTATGTTTTGGTTTTATTTTTGTTCACTTATCTTTTCTCTGATGTTCAAATTATCCTTATGCGGTGAGCTTAAAAATGTTATACTTTGGTCTGTGTTCCTGCAGCAAATATGTTTATTATATTTCAATTTACAATTAGAATAAAACCATGCACCTAATAAATAAATAAAAATAAAAAGCATCATGCAATTTTGGAAGAATTGTGTTTGTGAAAAGCGGGGGGAAAAAAACAAAGTTTCCTTTGGCTCCCTAAATTCTCTGAGCAAAGGTTTTGCATTCTTCACTTAAACTAGTTACTGTGATTTGATTATGCACACTCAGTTGAATTGATTTGCTCAATTAATAACTCCTGGAAGCCTGGCTCTTAATTCTTTTAGTTACTGACCATTATGGAGGAGAGAAACATGACAAAGAAAACTATCATTTGTGAAAATGATAAAGAAAACTACAGACAAAATGATAAGCAGTAGACAAAAAATTACAGACTACAGCTCAATTAATTCACCTTGATAGGATCTAAAAAGTTAATCGGTAAAACGTTGAAGAGTGTGTGGCATTTACTGGTCATTTTGGGTAGAAGAGTCTTTTCTATGAGGTTAGAGAGCGTCTGTCTGTCTGCGTCCTCCAGCTCCTCATGGCCGTGTCCGTGACAAAACGTCTCCACTGCTGCGAACCACGGGAGCTTTTCAAATTCTCCTTCGACATCCTGCGACACAAACGCAGAAAAGATCAACACCTCGACGTGTTTGGCCAAGCCGGATCGTTTATTTATAACCTCTGCTCTCACTTTTAACGGGTTCCACATGAGCAGCTGATGCCTAACGATGGGGTTGAGCAGCTTGGGCAAACACAGAGAGATGTAGGCGTTGTGGTAGGAGTCGGAGTACGACCTCCTCCATTCTTCAAATCGAGACAGAATCTTTTTAACGTCGCAGAAGTCGTCTTGGACGTCAGCAAACACAGCCCGAGCTCTCGACTGGATATCAGCTGAAGAGAGAGCATAGAAAGTGAGACAATCCAAGTGAAAACAAAACATAAGGACCTGCAGTAAACTTTTAGCAAATAGAGTACAAACACAACATGCACTGTGGTAGGAAAGTAAACAATTAATTGGCTTATGGTTAATTATCGATTAACAGTTGATTAGATTCAAAATTTGTTTCAATGGATAAACTAACTAAATTACGTGGCTTATTACATCTTCCTTCAGTGTTGTAGTTTGGCCACCAAACACTAGAGGGCGCCACTGGTCATCCTAGCCCTGGAAACGGACAAAGATGGCGGCCACTAACGGTCGAAACGGAGTCCGGTGTAGGATTAAAAATGCGCTTTATCCAGTTCTGATTTGAAACAAACTCCTTAAGTTTCACCTTAATTGCGCAAATTCAACCTAACTACATCACGAAGCGACAAACCTTTCAACAGAAAATGACTGATGTTCTACAAAGGCAAGACATAACCAAGCTATGAACGCATCAATTAGAGGCATTAAATATTTCACAAATGTAAATCTTTTCATTTTTGTATTCAGCTGTTCCTGTTATACTAACATAGCAGTTATGTTATATGAATTAATGTGAGAAAACTACAGTGTTTAATAATACAGCTGACACGAAATATTACATTTTAATTTATTTTGTCTAAATTTAGCACATGAAAAACTTAGCACTTTAATGTTGTGGAAAGACAGTTGCTGAGAAAACCCAAATTTTCAAGAAAACCAGTTAATCATTAGTTGACTTTAGATTAATTGATCATCGATAACGTGCTTATCTGATCCATGGTATTGACAACTACTTCAGTTTGTTCTAAGTAAAGGCTCATAAAACAGGTTTATTTGTTTTTCACCTATTGTCTCCTGAAGCTGCTCCTCTTCTTCTGCAGAAAGCTTTGCGTCTTCAGGTAAATTAAAATCTTCCTCTGGATTTTTGGCCACTTCACTGCAGGTTGCACACACAGAAGAATTAAAAGTAAGGACTATGCTTTTTCAGACTATGCTTTTTCATAGAAAAAAGTTAAAGCAGGAAAGTAATTTTAAATTTCACTAACCACTGAACATCAGAGCTGCCAGTCTGTGCCTCTGAGTTATCTACCAGAGACAAAGAGTTAGTGTAAATGTTTCATCACTTCCTGGACGTTTGGCTGTATAGCAGAGTAGAGCAACCACTTACAGCTGAGCTGCTGCAGGCGGTCAGCTTCCTCTTTTATCCTCTTTCGCCTCTGAGCCAACAGCGCCTCCATGTGGTCAGACAACAGAGTGTGCATTTCCAGCTCCAAGGCATTAATTTCAATAATCTAAAGACAAGAAATTAGTGAGAGAAGCTTTAGTCGATTAAAAATAAAGAATGTTTAAAGGTGACCCATCATGATTCCTTGAACAGGTTAGTATAGATCTATGGGTGATACAAAATATGTTCATTACATTTTTTTTTGCACAGAATCATTCTTAGATAATGTGATTTTACTCTGGTCAGTTCTGAAAAGAGTTCAAAATAGACAGAATGAGCCATTTTAGGGCCTCTGTTACTTTAAATGCAAATAAGCAGCCCCCAACTCAATGTTTTTACTCGCATGTGAAAATGGCTGCAAGCAGATGCACAGTTACACAACCGTACATCTTTGAAAAGGAGGGGTGGAGCCTCCTGCTCAACCAACAACAAGGCAGCAAGTGGTTTCTGGATGGTAAGTCAACAGCAAAACACTTGTCTTTTCCAGCAGCCATTGTACAGAAAATACAGCAGAAAAAACCAGCTGACCAAACATGCTGGAGCGCCACCTGGGTTGCTAGAAAACGGGCTAGGCTTCACTGGGCTTGCTAGGTGACGGACAGTGCGTGTCGATTGTCAACAAGCAGAGAGGTTTTGAAATGGCTCATTTTCCAGAAAGCAAAAAGCATTAAGTTATTGCCAAAAACTGTTATTTTTTCTTTTCAGAAGCAGAGTCCCAAATGTAAGCATAAAAATATGCAAAATGTGAATTTTGCATAACAGGTCCCCTTTGAATATCAGTAATCAAGCTTTATACTCCATACAGTGGAGAGTCAAGTCTTCTTTGTAAGTGACACATATTGTTTTCATATTTTTTTCTAATACTGTTGATTTCCTTGGTGAAGTCAGACCTTCTCCTGCAGACATTCGACCAGGTTGTGGACGTAGAGGATCATGGTTCTGTAAAACCTGAGCTGAGCCTCAGAGGAACTTTCCTCCAGCAGCTCTAACGAACTCTTGGCGTTCTCGGCGTCGCCCTCCATCCTCCTCAGCTCCGCCTGCCGCGCTCTGTACACCTCCTTCAGGGAGTCCAGTCTGGAGACAAAACACAATCACAGGATAAGTGAGCTTATATTCGGTGAAACAAAAACACAATCACACCTTCAAAATAATGCATCAGTCTGGAATAAAGAACGTCACAGGGAATGGAAACTTGAATGTTTGTTTGTATCTGAGAAATCCATTTTTATTTTCAGTTAATTTATGGTAAGTCCTTTTACTATCACTAAGCGTTGAAAGTATCAATTTTGTCCTTATCAGTGTAACTTCCCAGATGTTTGTGTTGCTTCTAAAGTATCTAAAGGCTTCAACAGTTTCCCCTCACAACTCTGAAATATTTCCGGCTCTGAAAATCAGAGAAAAAAATAAATAAACTGCTAGAAAATGTAGAAACTTTTTATGGTAAATAAATGTTTAGCTTATTTAATTGAGCCACATTTCTTAATTATTTATTTGTTGCTGTGTTTGTAATTTTGTTTGTTTTATTAAAACATGTCTTTCTTGTTAATGAGATCTTGGATCTCAATGAAAACCTGTATAAATAAAAGTCAAATAAATTAATATCATTACTGAAACTGTCATTAGAACACATTTAGCTTACGCCATGCATTTTGAATTTTTGTGTAGACACCATTAATTATGGATCTTTTTACCAATCTGATTAAAACTGATTTTATTGATATTAAACACCTGGTTGTTAAGATAAATGTCGCTACATTCTAACTTCAGTTCAGAAAAGCATCCTTTAGTTTACTTTAATCAGATTCAAACTGTAGTTTTTAACAGTGATTCTGCTAGTTGCAGCTACACCAAGGTTTGACGTGAAAATACATTAAACCTGCATTAATTTATGTCTGAGTCAGTGTGGTTGTGGATTATTATGATATGATGCCTCATTGTAAATGAGAAGATAACAAACTTTTTAGTGATCCTTTTCTTCACCGTTGAGACAGAAACAAGAGGAAGGGTCTTTGGGATCTTAGCCCCCGTTAGTCTCTTTTTGTGTCCTCCTCTGTCTGGCCTGCTGCTGCTGCTGTAGCTGCTGGACTCGCTGCCAGACGGACTCTGAGAAGGAAAAAAAGAGACTCTGTTAAAAAAAAATTAATAGTCAAACTTGACAATAGGACCAGAATTAGAGGGCCAAAGCGCATGAGGAGATCACACTGGACAGAGGAAAATAAAACAGAAACAGACATGAATAATGAGCAGAAAATGAAGAAGAACGGGAAGAAACAGGTTTTTTTCACCTGTTCCCCTGGTCGTCTCTTGACTCCCTTTAAAATCTGCGTCTGCTCCCAAAGTTCCTGCTCCTCCTCATCACTTCCTGACACACTTCCGTCACTTCCTCCTCAAAAATATAAACCAGACAACTTTTTTTGCATTTACTTACATTTTTTTTCCAGCTCTGAACAGATGCCTTTTATTTTATTTACTGAACCTCACAGTATCTCTGGTTGCTCTCTCTCATGGCATCACCTCGTCTTTACCTAGTTTCTCTGCAATCCTCTCCCTGATGCTCTTCATTCGGGGGGCAAACTCGATTCTTCTCTCATGGTCGTCTGGCTCGTCGTCGTCGTCATTTTCAACTCTGTCCTCTTCACCGTCTCGGCTGTAGTGATCGGGGGTGGAGCCAGCGGAGCTCCGGCCATCTCTACCCAGCGGTATGAACTCCTTCTGGGCTCGAGCCGCGCGCCGCTGCCTCCTGGCCGCCTGTATCTCCTCTGCTCTAGGGATAACGGCTGAGTAGCCAAAAGCCAGACAGACTGTGAACACGCCTTCTCCATCACAACTTCCTTTAATAAATACATTCAGTAAACATGAAGACATACTCGGTTTGGCAGCAGAGCAGCTGGAGTCAGTGTTGGAGCTACTTGCAGGTGATCTGGCAAAACCTCCATTACTGTCATTGTCACCATCGTAACTGCTGGTGTCATCATCATCGTTATCGTTATTATTATCATCACTATGCTGAGAATATGGTGAAGCCTCACTACTGTCTCCACGACTGGGAGAAACAGATGGTGGGGCATCTGTACCACCAGAAGCTGGAAGACATGCAGCGCAGAAGAAATTTGATCAACACACAACGATTATGGGTAGAGCTAAAGATAAATTATTTTAGTATTCAGATATTATGATTATTCAGATAAAATGGCACATTCTGTAGATTTTTTAGGCTTATTAGAGTATTAGAAATACATTAAAACAAGCAAATTTACAAACAAGATGAGTATTCTGATGTTAAATAAGATAAGTATTTTAAAATGTAACAATTTTTTACAGAATTTGAACCAGGTGAAGCTAAAACTATGACACTTGAGTAGTTTAAAGACAAAGAAGGTTTTTATTTTTTACCTCAAAAGAAAATTGTATATATTTTAAAAAGGATAAATATTGATCTGGACTTAATTTAGGTTCATATACATTTAGAGGAAGGAGGAATCAGAAAATGGAGAACATTTTGGTGGTTTTACCTTTGCTGCGGCTCGTCTTGGTGGGGGGAATCTCCTTTTTCCTGGCTTGAAACACCACAGCTTTATCAGAGGACCTCTTTAGTTTAAAAGTTGATTCTTCTGCTACAACAAGAAGAAATTAAGTTTTTAGTTGACATTCTGAGCATTATGCATGTACCTAATCCAACTTTAAGATAATTCGTCTGCAACCTTTATAATCCTAAGAGCCATATTTGCCTCCAGTGTAGTGAATTAAGACTTGTTTAGAATATCAAATGTATTTCTTTATGTTTTAAATAAAAGGCTACTTTGGAAAATTTGTTATTTCAAATATTCACACTTTAGTTCTGATTTTGGGTTTCAGTATAAAGATGATTAATCTCATTCTTTTCTGTGGAAGTTAATGAAAATGAAAAAAGCACATGATTTCCAACTTAATTCTGAAATAAAATAGACCTCAATATAATATCACTGGTATTTTTAGAGTCATTATGTTATGGAAAATCAAGCAACACATGGAAAAACTGCATAAACGAGCATTTGGTGTTAAAATGTATAGTTAGAAACATTAGTTGGATTCTTTGCTGAGCCATTGTGGATCATCCAAAGAGTCACTTGTGGCTCCGGAGCCGCAGGTTGAAGACCCCTGGTCTAAATCAGACGACTATTTCAACCAAAGAAACAGCCGATACATGTTTTTGTCACATGTATTGACAATGTGATTTATACTTGTAATGTAAAAGGTTCAAGAGACATGAATATGAAACCTTCATGTCCGCTGCCCTCTTTCAACTGTCTACGACATAAATTATTTATTTATTCAATTTAGCGCATTAATTTAGCTACCTTCTTTATCGTCTGTAAAACTAAGGACGGAGCTTTTCGTCGTGTTTGTCCCATCTTGGTCATCATCTCTGTCCTCCGTCACTTCCAGCGCCTCGGCCTCGGCTTCTCCATCACTGCTGTCCGCCTGAGGAGGCGTCGCCTCCCGCTTGGAGCTGCAGGAAATGCCGCGGCTCTGCGCCGCTTTGGGAGGCTTGTTTATCGCCGACGGAGCCTCCTCGGGTTCGTCTCCCTCTCCGCCATTCTTCTGTTGGTCCTCGTCCTCGCTGGAGCTCTGTTTTCTCTGGCGAAAGTTCCTCCGCGGCTTCTTGTTGAACATTTCTGTCTACACAACGACCTGTCATACGTTACTTCTGACGTTTGTGGTAAAATGTCGCAAAGCAGCAGCAACGCACCATGGGTAATGTAGTAAACAAGCGTATATTGTGGTAAATAAGCGTAAGCTAGGTACATTTCAAAGAAAATTGATCATATAGTTTATAAGAGTTTCTCATAACTACTCCAGGTTTGGAAAATGTGTCATAAAAAGTTAATTTGGGGCCTCAAATATCAGTAAAGACCTAGTTTTGACAGTAGATGTTAGTGTTGCTGTGGTGATGCCAAATCAAATAGATTTTTTTTTTCTTTATAACATTAATTCAGTTGCTTGAGTGATGTGGGACCTCTACACAAATGTAGAGGTCCCACATCACTCAAGCAACTACATTTGTGTAGAGGTCCCACAACAACTGTGGTGTAGTACACACAGGTGTAGTACATCAACTGTACTAGATCTGTAGTGTTTCCAGGACACAGTGGCACTCCAAAAGGAGGGCTAGGTAGAGCCATGACTCCCGCTTGAAAAATGTTGGCCAATAGTCGCCACCGAGTTGTCTGCTCCCAGGGTGTGGGGGCAGACAACTTATGTTCTTCAATCAAGAAATAAACCCAATAAATCTATCTATCTATCTATCTATCTATCTATCTATCTATCTATCTATCTATCTATCTATCTATCTATCTATCTATCTGTCTGTCTGTCTGTCTGTCTGTCTGTGTGTCTGTCTATCTAGGCCCTTTCATGACTTTCTCTGTCATTGGCTCTAAGTTATGGAACAACTTGCCTTTGCAGGTCAGAGAGGCTCCTTCACTGTCCACTTTTAAAGTTCGTCTTAAAACCCATTTATTTTACATGGCTTTTAACACCAGCGGGATCTAGTTTTAAATTGTATGTTTTGTTTTTAAACTGGGTTTTTATTTATTTATTTACATTGTTATGTTGTGTTTTAATGTACCAGCTGTGGTTGTTTTTAAAGTGCTTTATAAATAAAGTTGGTATGGTATCTATCTATCTATCTATTTTATTTAATACTAATTTTGTTTGTTTTTTAAGTTGTGCCCCCCCAAAAAATTCCAACTTGCTGCCCCTTTAAAAATCGTCTGGCGCGGCCATTGAGGGGACAGTTTTCCCCTGTAAAATCGGAGTTAAAATGAGTAAATTCCTCCTTTCACACGAAGAAACGACAGTCCCGTCCGTGCTGCTGTGTCCTCTGTCTCTGTCTGTCCCGTCCTCTCCCCCGTGTGTCCCTCCGTGGAGCCGCCGTCCCTCCCCTTCTCCCCGTCTCCTCCCACCGCGGTCGGTCGGCCGTTAACCGAGCCCCGCCGCCTCCGGTGAACACTCGCCGTCAGCCATGTTGTTGGCGTGACTCACGGAGCTGTCAGCAACAGGTTCCCACAGTTCACCAGCGTGGGTAAAACTCCCCCCCCCCCAGCCTCGACTCTCCGTGGACAGCAAACCTGACAGCGTGTCCGAGAAATAGCCCCGAAGGGTGGAGGGCGACCTTTGCGGCGGCTCGGCCGTTGGTGTTTCCTCTGGTTGGACGGTGGGAGAGAAAGGTAGGCGAGCGAAACTGCTAGTCTAAGCACGACTGTAACTTTGATGTTAGCTTTGTAAAGAAGCAAAACTTTTAACTTCTATTTATAATTTGAACTATCAATAGTCCCGGTGTGTTTGCTTGTGTCGCAACTTTTGATTCCAGGAAATGTGAAAAAAAGATGTTCGTAGGGAGCGATTGATGCGTCTCCTCTCTGCTGATCCCCAAACTGGCTGGGGTTGTAGTTCGGTTAGCTAAGCTAGGTTCTGTTCTCATTAGCCTGATTGGGTTCGTGGACTCTTGCAGGTTCGGTGTGGATGGGTTCACTTTTTAAAGTGAAGATCAGGCCTGCTGCCGGCAAGTTTGCAAAGGCAAATTTGCCTGGAAGTCTCTTAAATTCCTGCCGGTTGAAACTAGTCAAACAGGTTGCAGGGCTCAGTGAGTGGTGACAAGTGAGCAGGGAATGTAACTCTATCAGTTCATCAACAGACACAGAGGACTGTCTGCAGAAAGGAGAGGTCTGTAGAGTGACTCTGCAGGTTTGGCTTTCATATTCAGCCTGTTGTGAGCTTTAATAGCCAGGACAGTAGGGCTGTACTGATGCAATAGTCTCACAATACGATACACAATATTCTGCCCACGATACGATATATATTGCGATATTCAGCAAACGATACAATTCGATGCGCTTTTGCGATTTTTTTTTTTTGAACAATTTTAGAGGGACGGAGTGATTTTGGTGATATTTTACGACTATTATAAAGTTGGATTGAATTAATTTAACTGAAAACTGATTAAAATTACCAACTACACAATACCTGACTCTGGTATTATACAGACGTAAAGTGGACAGCTGGACAAAATGAATCACAGAAGTGGAGAGAAAACATGTTTCTTTTAATTGAAACAGTACAAACTGTAGCTTACATGCATTAGTAAAGTAAATAAAGTGAACCAAGTTCCTGCTCTGAATAGTTTGATACCTTTTTAACCTGAACATCTGAAGGAATCACTCTAAGCCTGATGACCTGGTGAAGCAAGCAGTGAGTGAGAAAGGTGATGATACTTGCAGATGAATATCGGGTTTTTTTTCTAGGAAAGAATATATCAATATTTGTATCGCGATATCGATATTATTATACAGCCCTAAATGAGAGGATAAACATAATCACAATCTTTAGATATGTTATTAAAACTTTCAGCCTCTTAATTTAAATTTAAAAATACTTTATGTATTCTGAAGGAAAATTAAGGTATCTTCAAAAGAGTTGCTGTGAATGGCAATACTGTGGGGATTAAGTATCTCTGGTAGCAGCAAATTTGAAGAGGCCTCTGACCAAAGACTTTTTCCGTCTCGTGGCTAGCTGTGTTTCCATTACAATTGTGGGCAAATCTTTTTCTATATTCTAATAATAATAAAAAATTAGAATATAGAATATAGACACAACTTTGCAATTACAGTGTTCCCATTAAATAGGAAATTAAATAAAAGTCACATGTTTCGTGTGATAAGTTGTTAAAAATCATGGATGTAAACAGTTACATGATACACAAGAGTGCACATATTTCTCAGCCAGCAGATTTCCTTATTTTTGGGAGCTGGGAGGTTGGCTGCTACTTGCATGTGAAGCCGATCTTATTTATTTCAAAAAGGTTTAAAACTCGACTACTGTCCTCTTTTGGACTCCTGTTATAGAGGTTTGCCCATCAGGTGACCTCTGCACATTTGTTGTTGACAATAGTAGATTTTCTTGGGTTTGGGGGATTGGTGATCGGCTGAAACTTGCATGTGAAGCCGATCTCCTCCACCGATTTTGTCATCCTCTGCAAAGGTCTTAAAATCAACCTCTGTCCTTCTGCTCTCCGGTTAGACAGGTTTGACTGACAGACCATTTGCAGTTAACAGTAGTCACCATGCTCTTGCCAACTCAGTGTTTCTTACAGATGTTTCTTTATTTTCCATCAAAGCTGTGTGAGTTTTAGCTATATAGTTATAATATTTGTCCATATGTTGAAATATCTGCATTGTGTAACTGAAGCAGAGAAGCTGTGTCAGCGGTATTGCTGTGGGTAGAGAAATATTCTTGGTAAATATCCGTTATCAGTCTCTATAGCGACATTGGCCCAAAGGGTATCAGAAAAAGAGAATGTCTTGCCTTGAAATAAGCTTGGATTCAGCTAGAATTATTTTTTAGATCAAAAATGATAGTTTAATCCTAAAATTAAGAGAGAAATTCTTCTCAATATTTGCAGGAATCTGGACCTTAGTTGGTCTGGTTATACAAATACTTGTATAAAAAATACTTGTTTTTCTATACAAGTATTTGAAAACTTCAGCTGACTTTTTTTATTTAACCAAACTCTGCTCAACTTCCAGTAAATGTTTGGTTCAACATCTGACTTAGCTTTTCTGGTGCTATTTTTATTGTGGTTAGAGTGTTTTTATCATATTAGACCACAATCAGAGAGGCTGATTATTTTATAGCAAATAGATCAAACTGTAATGTGCTGTTATGTTGCACTTGTACTCATTATGTTCCAATAATCTACAGGTTTAGAATCTCATAAACACAAGGCTGTGGAAATGTAAAACAGCCACTGAATGACATAATGCGTGATTTAAAATGACAAAATGCACAAATTAACCAAATCAGAGACATAGTTTAACCCAAAATGACCAGTTAAAACATGAAAAACTGGGGGAAAAAATCACATCCAAAATAATTCATGTTAACTATAAAAAGAGGCTGGATAAATTTCATTTGAGCAAGACATAAACAGGTCACACATTAAAGGTGTGCCAATCCATCAGCCTTAGATCTGAATCTGTTTTAATTCTTGACTGGCTGTTTGGTCCGAATATCCATTATTCATACTCCATAAATCTTTGATATGTCAAAAATAAAAGAATCCCACTATTCACACACTAAAAGTATATGTAGGGTATTTCTTGATGTTCTTTGTTGGATTTAAGATACTTTTTATGTAATCTGTAGTAGATGCAGTGCACAACATTTTGTTGATTGTTATCCATATTGGTCTGAATAAAGAATCAGCAGCTTTCACGTGAAAATGCTCAGTTATCTGTTGAATAATCATCTTTTTACGGAATAAATCCACTAACAAACCTGATATTCTACATTTTCCTTATATTTTTATCAAAATTTTGCTAGCTTTATGATGGTTGGTGAGTTTCTCAGAAAGACATTTTTCGGAAACCTTCAAATGTTGTTGCCACAATAAAAGCAGATAATGTTGATCGAGCATTGCAATATGTCCACAGAATGGCTGGAAAACCAGTTTAAAATACCATTTTTCTTTTTTCTCTTTTCAGTTTATGTGCAAATCAGGGTGGGTCAAAGCAGGGAAGGGCAAGGCTTGCCTCTTAATAAAACAGAATCCAGCAGAACAAACAGTGAAGCGAATCCAATCTTTTAAACCTCAGTCCAAGCCTAGCAAACACCACTGCTAGATTTCTGCCTAATGGGGAGAAATCTGATGTTTCTTGGTGAATTTTTGTCTCTGAAATGAGTCAAAGGATAAATGAGACACTCTCAGAAAGATAAGTCATCAAGCAGAAATAGTGTTATGGTTTAAGCTGATGTCATTTTTATGAGGTCAGTGTGAGAGGCGGCTGAATTTCAATTTTTTTTTCATTCCAGTAAAATAGCCAGTCGGTCAGCTCTTGTTTCTGAGAAAATATTAATTAAAAGGCAGTAGAGCACAAACGGCTGTTTCTTATTTGCTCAAGTTATTAGATTTGGTTAGAGAAAAAGAAAAAAAAAACTGGAAAAATGTCGTAATTTTTTATTTTCGCTACTTTTCTGGGTCAAATCTCAAAGAAAAAAACCAAATTAAGCAGAAAAGGGAGATAACAGGGAAAGTTACATGTTCAGCTCTGCTGCTGAAGCAGATAAGGTCGGAGGCAGCTGAGATATTTATCCAACACTTCTCTGTTGTGTGTGATTATGGTGGGTTAAAGACAGAAACGTCCCGGTCTGAAGCAGAACCAGTACAGGCGAGGTTTGGCCATGAAACCAGATCAAACGTAGAGACGGAGACCACACTCTGAGGAAGTGGGGTGTTTATTTTACCGCCACTTCACGAGTTCACCAAGAAGCTTCCTGTGACTTTGGAAAAATGACTTTCAACTCTTCAGTGCATTGAAGTAAATACGTTTGCTTATTTAATGATGTGTAACTTCAGCTAACAATTGCATATGTTGAGTATTGCTGCGTTGTTAGTTAGTTTCTGTATAATAATGCTTATTGTGGAGGGGATATGAAAATGAAAGATGGACTTACCCAGTTTTCTTGGTCAGTTTCCAAAAGTATTTGAAGTTTGAGGTCTTTATTCAGATTTTTGACTAATATCTACTTTTTTTTTAAGACTAGTGCAGGAGCGTCAAATTTTCATTTTGGGCCAAATCAAAAATCTGAATGTTCTTAAAGGGCCGGTTGTGCCAGAATGTATTGATAAAACCAATTAAACTAATTGGAACAGCTATTTATTAAAAAAATCAATAAATAGCTGTTCCTCCAGGAATCTGTGATTTTTTTTTTTATTTATTTATTTCATCTTTTTGTATTTATCAATTTTTTTACAATCAATATTATGGATTTTGTGGTACCAATTTAGAAATGTTTAGGAATTTTTACAACATTTGTGCAAATGTATGATGTTAAATATGACATTTTATTACTTGTATCAATTATGGATTATAAAATCAAGTAAGGCTGAGGCAGCAGTCACTTAAGCTCAATGTTTGTGTCCACGTTTTAGAAAATATGCAATAAAATCAGAAAAAAATGTGGATATTTGTTGATTTAGTTAGAATTTTGCAGATTTGTGAAAAACAGGAAGGACTTGGTGATGAAATTTGGAGTGTAGAAGGCCACATAAAAAGCTACGACAGGCCAGATTTGGCCAATAAATAAATAAATAAACATTAAACAGTCGTTTTAATCTCTGGCCTCATTAAGATAAAGTATCAATATTTTCTAAATTTGTCAAACATGACATGACATTTCACCTGACTCACTTTTTCTCTGGAAATGCTAGATTAATCAGTTAGCGTTTGAGTAAAACTGTGAATGCTGGTTATCGTATTTGTAACAAGGCTGTAATGATTCCTTGAATGATTTGGGTTTCTTGATTATTAAAATTCCTCATGAAAAATTACATGCCTAAAAGCTTTGTTAAATTATCTTTTAGTATTTAGTGCATCGTGTTCCAGGCAGGTGATTATTTATGTTGCGCAGGACTCTCACTTTCACTTCCGCCTATGAGTTGCTGACGAAAATCTTCAAGTTCAGACCGGAGGGATTTTATTAATTAATGATAATGTCCAGGTTTTTATTGTTTTTCAGGGACTGGAAAACAATAAAACCAAGTCTAGACCTTATTTGCATGAGGTCTAGACTTAAATGTTTCACCACCTCTGCATGTCTGTGAAAGAGCCATTTCATAAGTGACATGTTAGGAGTCAACATGATCTATATTTCTATTTATGTGCCGAACCATGACAGCAGTAATGGGACTACTGAAACTGGTTCTCTTTGACGTTTGATCAGTGGGGATACACAAAGATTAGAAAATACACAAACAATTTTTATGTGAGTGAGAGTTCAGTGACAGAAATAAATGCATTCAGAGTTATGGTGTGTTCAGCAGCCACACAGTGGATTTGCAGTGGCTAGTCGCTACATGCTAAAGCTTACCGATTAGTTTGAGAGCACATTTGACATTTTTTTGTTTTTACATATTTAAGGGTGTATATACTTGTTAATATTCCCACTCTTTACCCACCGACATAATCCTACATTCACTACATGTATAATCTAGACGTATAACAATAAAGGTGTTTCAAATCAAACATGGATCTGGTGCAGACAAAACACACATTGTATCAGTGTAAACAATAATTTAGTCCATTCAGATGTTTTCATCTGCAGCCTTGTGCAATTTCTGCTTTTGGTAATTTTGCATAATAATTTCTTTAGTAATCTGCAACAGAATAGGTTGCACTACTCTGCTTCATTGCTTCACTATTTGGTAGCCGTCAGCTGATGAACATTTTCTTCAGCGCTGTTTGTTTTTAGTGTAATTAGAAAGAAAGCGCTGCGTCACTGCTGGTGCACAGAGAAAGTTGGCTTTCATGGAAAGTGGAGCTCCAGTAGCTGACCATTGCCCTGATTCCTTCTGACTTTATTGTATTGCAAATAGTGACTCATTCAGCAGATCAAGACCTCGGTGTAGACTTGGAGGAAAAGCGCAGGATGGTTTCTGAAAGTATTTGCATGAGGTTTGCAAAGCTGCGTCTGCTCCTGAAGTCAGCTGTTCTGTAGGTCAGGAAAACAAAACCTCAAAGCAGCGATTCATTAAAAATCCTACAGTGTAATATTCTCATCAGCTCATCAGTCTCACAGCTTAAGACTGATCACTCCATGCATTAAAAACCTCAGAGCTTTGTTTACTTCAGCTCTGGCGAGACAGAAAATGCTCCAGACATCCATACTGGATGGATACTTGTATTTTGTTTTATGCTCCCTGTATTTGAACGCATTGATTATAAAGCAGTAAAAAGCATCTTAGTTGGTCTGACCTTGCTGATTTAGTATATCTGCTCAGACACTGACTCATGCTACCTGATGTCAGAGAGACTTTTCAACCATCGGATGCTGCAGTTGGTTGGAGAAAATCCAAAACTTGTTAATTTTATTGTAGTTATGATTAAATCTGATGTCAAACAGTGGAGAAGAGCACTCTGGTTATTATGTAAGATTATCTGTTTACCACAAGGTCCTTATTGCAAAGTCATCAGGGTTTCCTCTGGTGTATTATAAGCCTGGTGGGCTGCCAGGCTTTACTTGCTACCCCACTAGGCTAAGCATTGTTTTTGTTTATTTAAGGTTTCCTTTAGGTTTCCATTTTATTAGGACTTTATAGTTGGGATTCAGATATTATGAATAATATCTTCCAATAACACTAGTGATATTTTCACATTTTCTGCCAACTTTAAACAAATTTTCAACTTAAAAATGCAGTAGGCCGCTCGCGCATCTTCGACCGGGCTTAGCGAGTTTTATGGAGGAAACCCTGTCATCATGATTTAAGTTGTATTTAGGCCCGTTATGTTAAGCAGTAAATCAATTAATCACATCGTAAATTAAAACGAGCTCAATAATTTCCATTTCTATGATGTATCGTCTGCGACAGACTGGCAACCTGTCCAGGGTGACACCACCTCTCGCCCGGAACGTTAGCTGGAGATAAACACCAGCACCTCCCGACCCCACTGAGGGACAAGGGTGTAAAGAAGATGGATGGATGGATGCATGGATGGATGGATGGATGGATGATGTATCGTTTTTCACAAAAGCTGGATGAGCATGAAATCTGGTGCTTTGTTCTCAACTAAACATATTTCTGAAGGACAATTATGTTTACAGAGACGTCATCATTCATTTTATTTATTTATTTTTTTGTTTTGGATATTTAAAATGTCTTCCCAGTTCCCGCTTTAAATGTTCTTCAGAATCTAAAGTGTATTGAAATTTGAGGATGTTTTCTTGCATTATCATGATTTCATTACCATTATGTTACTTGAGAATAGTTTGAAAACAATATTATGGTTTATTGCAATAACTTCCGACAGGCCTAATTGTATCTAATGGAAAAAGTGGATGAAATTATATGTGCGTATCAGAAACATTTTGCTAGCATAGTTGACATTTTATGTAATTGTTGGAGTACCTCAAGGCTCTACATTTGACCCTCTAATTTTTTTTGTTTATTAATGGCTTTCTTGAAGTTTGTGTCCTGAAGAATGTTTATAAATGGAGTTGCAGATATTCAAAAACCAGGAAGACCTGATTTAGGAGTAACAATGAATATGTAGCTTGCTTTAGGAGCAATTTAGCTGCAAAGCTTTATAGATGTACATGAGTGTCATAATTATTTCACATTTGAATTACTGCATCACATAATGTTTCCATCTTGTCAGCATATCCTTCATCTGCCAGGTTTGCAGTTTACCTGACACTGATTGATGCACATTGTCCAATTTTACATAAAATAATAAAATGAATGACTTTTCAGGGAATTTGAGTTCTGCTTGTCTGCTGCTCAATAACCAACTGGCTGCAGTTTTCCATTAGTGCCAGACTGCCAGTTGTCCACTTTATGAGCCCTGTATTGATTCAGTAGTTTTATAGTTGGGATGAATGCAGTTAAAACCTCTTACCTCCTCTCTCACACAACATGAGCATCATATCTGTCAGTCAAACACACATTGTGGGGATAAACTGTGTTTAATTTATTTTACAAATGGACTAAAACCTGAGTGGAAACCTTTGTGTTGGAGGTTTTTGTAACATGCAGCCAAATAATTGTCACCACAGGCACATAGATATTGATTTTTTAAATTAATTTATTTGTTTTTTCTGTTTAGGACTTCATTTTAGGATTGAATGATCAAATTAGGTAACAGTTTGGTTTAGGTTATGGCTGGATGCTGAACTTCACTTCACCAGTGGCTCCCTTTTTCATTTTTTATTTTTTTAATGTATAATTCTTATTTTACTCTTAGGTATTAGTATGTTGTATTTTTTTGCCAACATTTTCCTACAGATCGACTCAGATGTTAAACTTTTGAAACTAATTTTGCTCTTTTCTTTATGTTTGTTGCCGAGCAACACTCTCCATAGTTCAGAGTGATGTCATCAAGCCCAAGGTCCACCATTTTGTTTTTCAAGCATGTTTTACAGAATCATTTTATTTAGTAGGTTTCATAATATAAGGGTTGATTTATTACTTGTTACAACAGGCTTAAACAAACTGCTGGAAAATTGTAAAACATCCGAAACACTGAGTCCCTTTAAATCTAGACCCGGGGTCTTCAACCTGTGGCTCTGGAGCCATATGTGGCTCATTGAATGATCCACAATGGCTCTCAATAACATTTAATGTTTCTAAGTACAAATTTTAACAACAAATCCTGGTTTAATCAGTTTTTCATGTATTAAGTGGATTTTCTATGACAGAATGACACTAAAAATACTAGTTAGAATATTTTAAGTTCTACTTTATTTTGTAAATAAGTTGGAAATAATGTGCTTTTTTATTTCATTTCATCATTTCAGAAAGAAAGATATCAACCTTCTTATATTTATTCTGAAACTCATAAACATAACTAAAATGTGGATCTTTAAAGTGACATTTTTTCCAAAGTACCTTTTAACCAAAAATAATTTAAATATGTGTTTCTGAACAAATCTTAATTTGGTGCACTGAAGCAAAATCTGGCTCTTTCATTGTAAAGTTTGCAGACCAATGATCTAGACTAAAAGCCCAGATGCTTAGAGTTACTTTTGAACCATAATTAATAAAAATACTAAACATTGTGAAATGTAATCACTTTGCAAAATGTAATGCTTCAGTAGTTGACTGTGTTCTATAATTCTGTATTATAGTGTTTTTATGATGTGAGGAAATCACTTTGAACTGCCCTGTTGCTGAAATGTGCTTTACAAATAAACTTGATGGATTGATAAATATACATTAACCTTTTTGTAAAATTAACATCAGTACCAATACCATTTTATGTACTGAGGAATCCAGATTAACCTTTCAGCCATGAAATTAATTAAGTGAAAATAGAGACTGAATGGACAAAAGAATAAAGTTAGGACAGTTCATTGGACTCAATGAGAGGATCGGCTGTGGAGTGATGTGGAGACGGATAAGAGGCAGATGGCAGGCAGCGGCCCGTTCCCTCCTGGATGTTTTCTGCCCGTATGAGAGTAACAACCAGACCACAGGCTTCACTTTCACCCTTATTATGTTTCCTCTAATTAGCAAATAACTCGTTCTTCAGCAGAGTCCTAAAATAATTTATCGGTCTAAGATCTGCTTCCATCCTGTGCTTAAATATTAATATCTCCTTTAATATCGCTTTTCTTCCTGGGAAAATCAACTTTTTGGACCGATGTTTAATGAGGAAATGTTTACCAATGTTTGGCATCAGACAGGAAGCTGAGCTGTGCAGAATGATTAGGGCGTCTGCTCTGTTCCTTCATTTAGAGTGACTGACCGATGGCTGAGAGATAATCAGAAAGGAAGCAGGTGTTCAGCACGAGCCTAATCACAATACAAAGACCAAAGAAATAACTAAATATGTTTATAACTCAGAAAGCTATAAATATTAGATGTTACGTCAGCTCACTTCTACTTTGTTGGTGTTAAACCACAAAATGTTTTCATTTTAAAGATAATATTGATAAAATATGTAGCAGAGCAAATTTGAAGTTTGATAGTCAGGTGGCACAATAATTCTTTGTATGTAAGTCCATTCCTGTTGGACTTCCTGTAGCTCCAGAGTCATGTCGCTTAAATTAAATTTTGATTTAATAATTGCTATTTGCGTTCACTCAGGTTGATATCATTTCTTTAATAATGCAAACATATTTAAATGTGGCAAAAGGTAAAAAAAACAAGCACCTTTTTATGGTGTGGTATTCTTCACTAGTAGTACTTGGTTGATCTGAATGAATCAGTAACTTATTTCTTCTTTTGTTCTTCTAGAGAAATTGTGATTCAGATGCATCATGTGTACAGAGCACATCCTCTTCCCACACACAACCTTTAAAAGAGAGATATTCCCTGGTAAAGATGGTAAAAGTTGATGTAATAACTAATCTGAGATCAGCTGACAGTCAAAACTCATTGAATCCTCATTGATTATTGGAAATTGCTATAGGATTCAAATTATCGCACTAAAAGCTGCTTAGATTTCAAAATTAAATGTAAAATTAAAAACGTTTTGTAACCCAGATGTACAATTGTTGTTTTTTGTTTGTTTTTTATTCTACATTTAGCTTATAAACTGTTGTCCTGGTGTTTTTAAAGAAAAAAATAATTAAAATTGGACATTTAAATCTTTATTATGAAAGAGTTGATTTATCTTGACCGATTTCCTTAATTTGGGGAGACGGGTGATCGTCCCACGCTGACATGTGAAGCCAATCTTATCTACCTCAGCAAACGTCTAAAAATCATCCACTCTCCTGTTATAGAGAGGTTAGACTCGCAGATCTAACCTCTCTATTCTAACCTCTAACCTCTGTCTGCAGATCTAACCTCTGTCTGCATGAACTGCAGACATCAGTTCATGTCTGCAGTTAATAATTGTCACTTATGATTTTTCATTTTAATGCTCTTGAAAAGCTCACCAAGAAAATACATAATTTTAGATCATCAGTTCATCCCAAAACTGCAATAGAAGCACCCATCATTTTTATGTCCTCATGTCCGCTTAATCCCATATAGTAGTAAATTTGATTCTATGTTCCTGAAGGTGTGAAATGAGAAAAAAATATACGTTCAGATATCTGCACTGAACCCCATTGTAAACCTCCTGGTTATTCCACCAAATATTAGTTTCTGAACTCTTTCTGAGTTAAAATTTTAGTATTGTTGTTTATAAATTAATATGAACTTGTTTTCTTTGCATTATTTGAGGTCTGAAAGTGCTGCATCTTTTTCCTTATTTTCACCATTTTTCATTTTCTGCAAATAAAAACTAAATTTTTGATTGGAATTTCAGAAACATGTTGTCAGTAGTTCATAGAATAAAAGAACAATGTTCATTTTACTCAAACATTTACCTATAAACAGTAAAACCAGAGGCTTGATCATTTTAGGTGGCTTTCTAGTTTTTTATCATTGATTGCATTTTGGTTGTGAAGCGTTTCTCTGTGTGTGAAGCATCTGAAGGGTTTGGGTCTCCGCCAATGTTCCCTGATTGAAGAGCGCAGGAGAAGCCTGTTTACGACTGCTGACCGATCAGAATGGCTCTGCTCTTCCTCTGTGTGCAGCTGCAGCTCTGACTGATGGACTGTGGCTTTGTGCTTTGCAGATGGCCGTGAGCTGTAGCTGAGGACGCCACTGGGAGTTTCCCCCCTTGCAAATATGAATGGTAAGACCTCCGCAGTGTGTGTGTGTGTGTGTGTGTGTGTGTGTGTGTGTGTGTGTGTGTGTGTGTGTGTGTGTGTGTGTGTGTGTGTGTGAGTGTGAGGGAGGGGTAAATGAGCGAGTGTGTTGGTTTGCAAAGAAACATTGTTCTGCAGTTGTGCTGAGGCCAACACACTGTCAGCTATTATTTTTCAGCTCTACTTTAAGTAATTTTTTCTTGGTGGCATATTTAAGTTTAACTAATGTTTGTTTTCCTACTAAACCACTGAGTCTCGTTTAGCTGACCTTGTTTCTGTAAATAATAGTTAAAGGTATTGGTTTGTGAGCGCCTCATTATCAGTTTGTCAATATACCAGAACATTCTCGACTCCTCACTGATGTCGGCTTTTATGTTCCTTCTTATCTGTGCTCCCATGTAAACACTGTCTGTTTGCTTTTCTTTCGTTCTTTTCTTTTTTCCTTTGTCCTTTTTACCCGTTTTAAATTTTTTTGCCTATTTCTTTTCTCTTTTCTATTCTTTTCCTTTTTCCCTTTTTTTAATTATTTTTCCTTTTTGCTTTTTTGTTTTCTGTTTTTAATTTTTCTTTTTTCTTGTTTCTTTTCTTTATCTCCTTTTTTCATTTTCCCCTTTTTCTTTTGTCCTTTTTTTCTTGTTTTCCTTTTTCCTTTCTTTTTTCCTCAAATAAATGAACTTTCCAACAGTATTCTGATTTATTATGATGCGCCTGTTTCATTAGATTTGTCAGCCATGTTTGATTATTTAAAACTTATTGAATGTAGTAAATATGCGACGCCTCAAATTGCGTGTGACTGCAGGTGGTTCAGCTGTTTGGGCGATCTCTCCAGAGGAGAGGGACAAACATGACCAGAAATTCGACACTCTCTCCCCGTCGATGGGATTCATCTCAGGTTCGCACATTGAGAGACTCTGACGCCTGATGTCCATCATTATTTCTCCCAGTTTAAAGTGTTTTTATTGTTGCTGTTTCCTGTAGGAGAACAAGCCAGGAAGTTCTTCCTCCAGTCAGGACTCCCTCCATCTGTTCTGGCTGAGATTTGGTACAAAACATAAATATTAACACCCACAGGCAGAATTGGATCATACTCTGCAGTCATGAGGCACAGTTGTTTGACCTTACGGTGTGTTTGTTTGTTTGCCTCTCAGGGCTCTGGCCGACTTGAATCGGGATGGGAAGATGGACAGGTTGGAGTTTTCCATCGCTATGAAGCTCATAAAGCTCAAACTTCAGGGCACACAGCTTCCATCAACGCTGCCCATCATCATGAAGCAGCCTCCAGTGTCGGCTCCCACCTCAGCCATGCCCAACCAGCCCTACGGTACGGCGTCGCTATGGATGACTTACCGCTTGAAATGCATTTCTTACGTATAAAAGTTTGTTTTTGAAATCAGAGTGATGAAATGACCAAACGTAGTAACTGTGATGCATCAGTTATTGAAATAATCGTCAACTAATTGTTAACTGGAGTGTGTAGACTCAAAAAAGGCCATTTGATGAAACGGCAACAGAGCAGTAATTAAGACAAAACTGTACAAAAATAACATACATCTTGTATTTAAGAAAAAAAAAAAAAACGTCTTTGAGGTAAATATGTTTTACCAGAACTCATCTACTGGGAGTTTTAGCTTCACTTCCAGTAGATGAGTTCTGGTAAAACATATTTACCTCAAAGACGTTTTGAGGTAAAACCGAGTTTTAGCTTCACTTGGTTCAAATTCTGTAAAACATTGTTAAGCACCTTTTCATATTTGTTAATTAATTAAAAGATAATCAATACATCAGCCATACAATCAGCCATACACTGTATTGATAAGTCAAGCATTAAGAACTGAACTTTTCACATTCCAGAACTATTTTTTTAGCTACAGGTGCATATTTTTGCTATAAAAGATCAATCATTCACTAAGACTCATGATACTTCATTTTTTATTATAAAATGTGTATTTTCCTATTTTAAAAAATAAATCATTTTTATAAATAATTTATAAATGAATTTAAGTATTTAAATAAAAAATTGCCTTTTTTAACACAATTGATCAATTACTCATCTGAATAATCAATAAAATTATTGATTATTCAGTAATTATTGAATAATCAATAGAATTATTGATTATTCAGTTATCAATATCAGTTTCAGCCCTCACACCAAGTATTTGACTTGTTGGCCGCAAACGTTTGATGGTTTGCTGCAGGTCTTGGTTCTGTGCCCATGATGGGAGGATCAAACTTCGCCATGCTGACCCCTATCTCCATGGCGTCCCCTGGACTCTCACCTTTGACCCCGATGACCGGCTTCAGCCCGATGGTTCCCACATCAACAGGGATGAACCCACTAATCGCCTCCAGGCCTCTGATGCCCACGGTGGGGAACGCAGCGCTGCCCAACGGCAACATGGGAATGCTGCAGCCGATGCTGGCTGGAGGTTTGAACGCCGGTGTGTGATTTGTTGCTACTGCTTCTTTTTTTGCACATCTATAAAGAAAGGTGTAGTTATCAGAATGTTTTGTTTTGTTTGGTTTGGTGGTGATAATTTTTAGTATTGCAGTTCACACACCTGAATTATACCAGACCATGCCAACTTTATTTATAAATCACTTTAAAACAACCACAGCTGATACAAAGTGCTGTACATTAAAACACAACATAACAATTTAAAAAAATAAAAATAATAACAATTGTTACAGTTTAAAAACAAACAAACCAACATACAATTTAAAACTAGATCCCGCTGGAGTTGAAAGCCAAGTAAAATAGATGGGTTTTAAGACAAGCTTTAAAAGTGGACAGTGAATTATCAGATTTAAGTAGGAGGAGCTGCAGATTATCAAGACTTGGAGCTCAAAACCAAAAATAAATGATCAAAACATCAGAGGAAACTTGCTGCTCAAGGGTTCAGATACTGTAACACCAATAATTAACTTTTTATTGATTATTAAAAAGGCTATAAATCTCTTTTCAACATAATAATCTTACTATGTTGTTTTATTTTCCTCTGATGGATTTCTGCGTCGTATTCTACCAAAAATAAATACATTTTTATCTCATTTTCTCCTGGATGTCACTAATTTAGCAGCTAAACCATAAAAGGGAATAATGACAAGCTATGCATTGTAGTGTTTTTGTTAGAAGACAAGGACAAAATACTGTTCACTTTCTTTGCTTTTGCGGTGCTAAATTTAAAAATTCATTTAAAAAAAAAAATCCATACTTGGAAGAGATAATTTAAGTTGCTCTTAAAATATTACAATAAAAGAGTACACATTTCATTTTTATGCCATTTTTTACTTCTGGTTTCAACAATAACATTGATATATTTTACCTGTGTTTAATCCTTCTTGCAAAAGTTGCTGTGAAGGAGATGAAACCTAGAAAAAATTTTATCGCTATAAATACAATATAAGTATTTATACTAAAGAAAAATGCCAAGAATGAAAAGGCTCTTAAAATTGGAGATTATTTTAAGAAAGCAATCATTTTTTGAATGTTACTTTTCTACAGTTTAGTCTGCTAAGAATAGCCAGCCAAAGTTTTATTTTAATCTGTTTCGAAATATCTAGAAAATAAGTAGAAGAGCTGTTATTTAAATACCAGCAGCCAAGCGTTTGAATTTAATACAAAACCTCATAAATGTGGATGATGTGTGTTCTTTAGGCTTGCCTCTTGGTGGAGCTTCCTATGCCTCTCCGGGTGGACTCTCCTCTTCTCTGCTGGATCTGGGATCTGGAAGGTAAAACGCACAGAAACCTAAACGTAGAGCTGATGCACTGTTTTCCTGTTTGTTTTCAGTTTCTCATGGTGTGTAAATGTTTCAGCTCCGCCTCCTCTCCCATGGCGGCGCTTCCCAGTGACTGGGCTGTGCCGCATCCCTCCAGACTGAAGTACCGGCAGCACTTCAACATCTTGGATACACAGATGGTTGGATACCTTACAGGTGTGTTGTGTTTTTCATCTGTCGTCAAAAAAATATGGTGCTGTTATGCTGCGTTCACACCGTCAAAAATGCATCCGAGGCTTCAAGTTCAAAGCGTGTCCCTTTGAAGTCGGACGCTTGACATTTTTCTCTAGATGTCAGACAAGTCAAACCTCTTTAGTCGGGGGTTAAGAGGAGACTCATTGGCATACGTGTCCCTCAAACTCTTCCTCCGTCTCCTACATGTTTTGTCTAAATAAATACATTTAACATTTATTTAACATGACTGAACCTGAACAGATTTGGATAGCTCAAATGCGGGGAAATATTTTCAATATTTGTTATAACTTACTCGACATTCCAACTTCCTCGCTGATCCTCTCCCAAGTCAGGTCCTTTCTATTCCAGTCTCTGTAGTCACAGCTTGATTGGTCGTAGATTACAAGGCGAGGGCAAACAGTGACAATTAATTTATCTTCCACAGTTAAGAAAATGCAAAACTACAAGCAGCGGAAGTTCAGATTTTCTAACTCCAGTGTTGAACACGTCAGAAGTGCGAAACGCGCCGCAACACGCCCTCGACGCACCTCCACATGTTCTTTGAATGTAAACCAGGAGCTCCTGATGCTCAAAACGCGTTTGGTGTGAAACAGGGTTTCTCTCAGTGTATCATAAGCCTGGCAGACCACCAGGCTTTACTTGTGCCCCCACCAGGCTGATCATTGTTAATTTATCTTAGGTTGTTTTTTTTTTTTAATTATTGCCTGTTTTTAAGACTTCATAGTTAATTTTTAAGTATTCATCTTCCAGTCGTCTAATAATGCACAACTATCAAGTCATATTTTCACATTCCCTGTCAACTTTAAACATTTTTTAACTCAAAAACACGACGGTCAACTGGATGGCTGAATCCTGGTGTGAACGCAGCAATAGAAAACTGTAGTTGTGGATCTCCCTAAAGAGTGATCACTATTGATTTTATCACAGGGAGTCGTGGCTGTACTTATGGCTGTGTTTAAACACAGGGCAGATTTCTCAACATAAATAGTGTGCAATAGTGTCCTTTAAAGGTCTCGCCAAACCTGTTTCTATGAAAACAAATGGTTTATTGAAATGCCAAAAGCACATGTAAACACATTATCACTCTTTCCTCCAGCCACATTTCCATACATTTTCCAGATCAATGCAGTCAGACACATAAAACAAGTTACACAAGTGGCTTGTTTTGCATCGCTCCACCCAAGCTGTTATATTCATTTACAGTCTTTATTTCTTTTATCTGACAGAAACACCTGAGGTCAAACGTTTTTGTTTGCGTGATTTAATTAAAACAGACGCTTACGGCTCTGGATCTCATGCTTCTTTCATCAGCAGCATATCTGTGCCACACAAACCACCATGACATTTTTCACTCATGTTTCTAGGTCAACAGGTGAGAAGCGCCATGGCAACTACGATGTTGACGCAGACCCAGCTGGCCTCCATCTGGTGAGAACATTTGTCTCCAAACCAAGAGAAAAATTAACTCTGTCTCGTTCATTTCCAGTCTTTCTGTTTGCATCATGAGTCATGCAGTATGAACCGTTTCACACTTTCCATGTTAACATCACAAATTTATGTATTTTATGAGATTATATGTGGTACAGAAACACCAAGTATCATGATTGTGAAGCAGAATAAACATTTATTAAAATTTTGTGTTCAGTGCCCTTTACTCTAATACCCCTAAAACAATCCAGGCCAAACATTTCCCTCAGTTTAGTAAACAGAGTCAATTTGGGTGTTAATATCAGTATAAATATTTATGTTCTTAGAAAACCTCAGAGAATGTTGGTGAACAGCAGAAAGCTGTGTAAAGTTTAAAGCCCTGAATATGAAGAAACCACAGATTAAATGATAAATGGCAAATAAAAACAGGAATAAAATACAATGTTTACTGAAAATAAAGGATTAGATGAGAATAAAAGTAAAAGTATTGTCTAACATCCAAATGAATAAGCACCAGAGAAAATATTAGACCTTAAAAACAAAAAGGCAGTATATGAAAATACTCAAAATAAAAAAAAAATGTTAAATGACTCCAGCAACTACTCCATAAAAAGGTTGTTTCACAGAGATCATAATGCCTAAAAACCTCTTCTCCTGATGTTTTTTCTCAACTTGCATGATTGATTATAGATCATATATATATATAGATATATATATATAATTATAAATCATATATATATATCTATATATATATAAAGCAGATCACACTAGTTATTTGTTCTAAGACAATTTAGACTTTTTAAACTTCCAAAAGTCCACAGGTGTTTATGTAAAACAGGAGATTAAATGTTCCTTAGTTTTGACATATATGTTTTAAATTCTCCTCCCATAGTGTTAATTAAAGAGGCATTATTAGGTAAAATTGACTTTTCTTCATGTTATAATGTTTTTTCCTCATCAAAAACAGACCTGGAGTGTTGATTTGATTCCTTCACGCATGTTTGAGAAATTCAGCTGTTGAAAATGCCTGGGTGGATCTAGCCCCGCCCCCAAGACGCAGCTCCTCCTCAGAGTTGCAGTCTACAAGCTTCTGCCTCATAGAGCATCATTGCCCTGCGATTCCCCCACTCCGCTCCTTCAGACTAGCCAGCAGCAATTGGCAAACACCTGGTGGAACTGTGACAATTTATGATCTACTTATAATCACAAAAGCACTGTTAAAGGGTTAATAGAGGAGCCATGTTGCGATAATGTTGGAAAGATCAGGAGTTTCTTAGAGACAGAGGCCCTATCTCAAGACGTTAAATTACCAAGTAGAAATTATGTTTTATTGTAAGTTATATTGAATATTAATAATATTTTTATAGCAAATGTGCTATGAAATGATACTCTAGCTGGAAAATGCATAACACTCTTTTTACAGTTGTGTGAAAACTTAAATTAGTGATTCGTTACGTCTGCAGGACTTTATCTGATGTGAATAAGGACGGAAAGCTGAACGTGGAGGAATTTGTTCTGGCTATGCATCTTGTTGACATGGCGAAAAGCGGACAACCGCTGCCTGTCACCCTGCCGACCGAGTTGGTACCGCCCTCACAGAGGTATGACGACACAGGCTGGAACTACTTTAGAAAACAGGGACACATTCTTGGAATAACTTAGGCAGTTAGTTGCCAGTTTCAGGACATTTTGTAGTCATTTATTTTTAATCTGCGCTACAGGAGTGCGATGAATGGCTCCAGCTCTAACCTCTACTCGGCGATGATTGACGACCTCGATGCAGAACCGCCACAGAAACCCAAAACTAACCGTCAGTACAGTGCGCCACAGTCTCTACTCTTTCATTCTTTCACATTCACATTTTTTAGTATCATTGGCAAGATGGACGTTTTCCATTCCAGTGTCGTTTGAGGATAAGTTCAAAGCCAACATTGAGCAGGGGAATGCCGAGCTGGAGAAAAGGCGACTGGCTCTGCTGGAGGCGGAGAGGAAGGAGCAGGAGCGGCGCGCTCAGAAAGAACGGGAGGAGCGCGAGAGGAAGGAGAGGGAGGCCCGAGAGGCGGAGGAGCGGAGGAGGAAGGAAGAGGAGCAAAGGCTGGAGCGACAGAGGGAACTGGAGAGACAGAGGGAGGAGGAGAGGCAGAGAGAGATAGAGAGGAAAGAGGTGAGGCGACTCGGTGCTGAGCCGCTTTCACTTTAGGTGTTTTGGAATCTAATATGTGATTAAAAGCCTACATTATGGAAAACATTTACACATTGACAAGTTTTTTCTCACTGTCTTGAAGTTAAATCAGACTAAATATTTCTTATTTTAGGTCAGTTAGAATTACCAAAATTATTTCTACTTGCTAAATTCCAGAAAATGTCACATTGGAATTTTTTAGAGAATTTGTTTTGTAACTTTTTGTATATTGTGTTTAAGCATTTAATTTAATTTAATTTACACAGGAAGGTTGTTCACCTTTACACAATTTGTTTGGATTGTTTCAATGTAATAAATATTTATTATTTCTATGGTATAGCTAAAAAAACAAATCACTATATAAGCACTTTATATTGGTCAATATCAATAAATATTGATTTATTTTCTATTTCATCCACTGTTTTCACTCCACTGTTTCTTTTTTTAATTTTAAGCAGTTTTGAAGCAGACTTTAAACTGCTGCTGCACCAGTTACTCAACAGGTTGTTGCTAGGTAACCAGAAGTTAGTTAAAAGGCTGTTGCTAGGTTACCAAAGAGTGAGTCAGTTGATTCCACCATTCTGTTCAGATCAAAGAATAAAATGAATCAAAACATAAAATTACATGTGAATGCTATCAAAAAATTATTTTATTTTTAGCTTATTTGTATTTTTATCTCCAGAGTGTGATGCTGGAAAAGTTTAAAATCTTACCTTGAAAATGCTTGAAAAGTGCTTGAATGTTACTAATGTGAACCCTGTCGACCTCCGGTGACTCCAGGCGGCGCAGCGGGAGCTGGAGCGACAGAGGAAGGAGGAGTTTGAGAGGAGGAAGCGCGGCGAGCTGAAGATGAAGAAGGAGCAGGAGCAGGACGAGATCATCAGGCTGAAGGCCAAGAAGAGGAATCTGGAGATGGAGCTGGAGGCAGTGGTGAGTCCTGAAAAGACACCTTTTTTGTCCCCTTTTCCAACCTGATGCCTGCAAAGTTGGAAGTTTGTCTGTACTCTTTGTTTTCAGGGTAACAAACAGCGTCAGATTTCTGACCGACTGCGGGACATTCAGAACAACAAGAAACTCCAGAGGACAGAGTTCGATCTTCTAGATCAGAAGAAAGACACACGACAACAGGATCTGAACGCTCTGCAAAGACAGATAGAGGTTTGAGCCGCTCTTCTGTTTGGTCCGATAAATCATACTTTATTCATAATGATGTTTGGAAAGTTGAGAGAAATATTATTTATTCGTTCTTTTATACATAGCACTCATAGATCAGAACCCAAGTTTAGTAGATTATATATCAGTCCATCTCTATCTATCTATCACTCTAATTTATCTCTGTCTCTAGTTTATCTGTCACTTTCTATTCTCTCTCTCTATCTCTAATTTATCTATCTCATTTCTCTCTAATTTATCTAATCTAATCAAAGAGGAATTGAATACTTTTAAATATCAAATTAGAAGAAATTGTCTATTTGATGTGACATGTATTTAATTAATTTAATTGTCTGTGTTTGCATGTGGTCAGGATTTTCAGAGGAAGTTGTCCCAGCTGACTCCGGAGAAGAAACGACTGGCAGAGAAACTCCAGACCATGTCTCTGAATAACCTGCCGGGTTAGTACTGACGGTTGGTCACACATGCCACTGATCCAAACTCGGATTAATCTCAAACAGTTTGAAGCACTTTAGTTTGTAAACTGAAATGTGATTTTAAGTATTGACCTCTGACTGGAAAGATGTCAGGAGTTTTCGTAATGTTGAATTAAACATTGCAACATGTGGAATTGTGTGTTTTTGACCTTGTTGTAGCTTCAGCCATGTCCAACCTAAAGATGGGAGTCACAGAGAAAAGGGGGACCTGCATGAAACTGAGAGACCAGATGGAAGCTCTGGAGAAGGACACGGCTGCCAAGATGACCCAGATGGACCAGTATAACAAAGACATGCAGGTAGGAGTGAAGGAATGGCATTCAGGGCATTTATCTCTCTCATTTATCTATATTTATCTACATCTGTGAAGCTGCTGACACTTTTTACAGAGACGTTTCTCAGCTAATTCAAAGAATGAAGAGTTCTCCAGCTCATAAAAACACCAACCTGTTGTTTGCACATATTTCTCTGATTCTAATTCACGTGTGTCAAACTCGAGGCCTGTGGGCCAAATCCGGCCCACCATAGCTTTTTATGTGGTCCTCTAGAGTCTAGACTAAACACCAAGTGTGCTTAAATATTATGTTATCAATCAAATCAATGTAGTTTTTATCTGTTTGTTGCCAAATTATATCAACCAGTCCCTCCAGTTCTTGAGAATTATAGTAGTAATTCACACAAAACCAATTATTAGCACTTTTTTGTGCAAATAATTGTGAGTTTATTGAAGGTTTTTCTCAATAAATGTCAAAAACATTCTTACTTGTACAAAACGGCTGCCTCAGCTTTAATTGATGTCAGATTATAGTCCATGATCCACACAACGAGTTATAAAAAGTTGCATTTAACGTCATAAATAAGCAGAAATATTTCTAAATCAGTACCACAAACACTTAGACTTTTATTGTAAAAAACCCCCACAAAAACAATCACAAAATCCTGGAGGGACTGAAAAGATGTTCAATATTATTTAATTTTAAGGATTTATTGATATTTTAACAGTTTGTGAACAGGTTTTATCAATACATTCTGGCACAACCGGCCCTTTAAGAGCAGTTATGATCTGCACTTGGCCCAAAAAGAGTTTGACTCCCTGATCTGGATGATCAATGAAACAAAAAGCTTTAGATGAAGGAGCAAACGATACTGCTGCTGTTTACATATTGATTAATGACTAGTAAAGATTGGCACCTGGATCTCTAAGAGCCTGAAATGAATTATGAGTATGAGACTTTATAAAATAAGAAGAAATGAATTTCACTGGTTTAAGGTGAAATTCTGCTGCTATGAAGAGATTCTGCAAAAAAGCTGATAGATTTGATTTCTTTAGTCGGTAAGTTTGTGCTCACAAACAGTTTGACTTCAATTCTGCTTTACATTTAATTTTAAATATATAAGAAAAAAAGATAAGTATAAAATTAATGTGTTTATTTGTACAGTGATTTTACAAAACAATAGTTTTATATATATATAAGTTGAGTTGGTTGAATGTTTGAGATGTAGCTGGTAGGATGATGCATGCCTGACTTTTAAGTCTCAACCCCCCCTAATGCTTCTTGGACTTATTTTGTTCTTTCTATTTATCTACTGTCTCGTCCCACTTCACCCTTTAACCTCGTCCGCTGCTCCCTCCTCACTTCCTTCCTAATCCGTCCTCCTCTTCCTCACTTCCTTTCTAATCCGCCCTCCTCTTGCATCCCTCCTCATTCCCTGCCTCAGTTTTTGGGAGCTGACGACAAAATGCTTCAGCCTGTCTTGTGTCTGCTGGCCTGCCACCGTAAACTCTTACATCTACTAAAGGTTTCACTTTAGGTCTCTCTAAAACTCCTTCTCTATTTTCTTTTTGTCTTTGTTTATGTGTTCATGTCTTAACTTGTTTCATTTCTTATCCTTGTTTTGTACTGCCTCTCCTTTAAACAGTTAGATATTAGTGCAGATCTTTTTGCCATTAGGGACAAAATTGTTGAGATTAAAACTGAGAAGATTTATTTTTAAAGACATTTGTTGTTTTTATCTCAACAAAATACTAAATAAACATTTTAATTAAGCAAAGTAGTCTAAATTTTGTAGAAACGAATCTGTAAAATGTTAGAAGATTCTTAAACGACAGGTAAACATTTTCCAAAACTTTTTCATCCTGCTGCCTCAGCTTTACTTAATGTCAAGTTATAGTTGGTGATTGTTATGGCGATTAATAAAAAGCCACATTTAACATCATACAAATGTCATAAAATTTCTTACACATATTTCCAAATCAGCACCAGGAAATCTGTGATTTTTATTGCAAAGAAAACACAATCACACCATCCTGGATGGACTGATCAGTGTGAAAAGATGTTCTAGATTTAATTTTAAGAAACGCTGAATGCTGAAACAAACAGCTACTTATTGGTATTTTAACAGTTTAATGGTTTTATCAGTACATTCTGACAGAACCGGCCCTTTAAGAACATTCTGATTTTTGATTTGGCCCAAAATGAAAATGAGTTTGGCATCACTGACGTTTACACTCCAGTTTTGAATTTTGGACTGAGGAACCAAACAAAATCATCCAGACGGCCCCAAAATTGCCCTCAGGCCACACTTTGGACATCCCTGGTGTAAATGATGGCTTCATAATTTTCATTCTGATTATTAGTATTTTCTGTTTAAATTCTGTTTACTGAGATGTCATGGTCTGTTTCATTTATGGTTTTGTTTTTGTTTGGTTCTTAATTTCCTTTCTATTTATTGTTTTTGGTGGTTGTGTTTTTGTTTTTGATATTAAAATGTCGTCCAGTGTAAAGTGTTTTGTACAAAATTAAATTTAACCGTCTTTGAGACGCCAAACTTGAATTATTTGCTGTTGAAAACTGTCTCAAGATAGCAATATTATTGTTTATTGGAATCATAAATGCGTTTTTATTTTTTAATATGCGCCAGGAACTGAAGGAAAGCCAGAGGAATCAGCAGGCGGCTCTGGAGAAACTGCGCAGCGTCAAAGAGGAAAAGCGGCGCGAGTTGATCCGAAGGAAGGAGCAGGAGGAGGAGAGGAAGCGACAAGAGGAGGAAACCCAAAGGTCCACAGCAGAACTTTATAGATTTCATCATAAATGATATTTAAGACTTAATCATCGTCTTCATTAGGAGTACGGTTTATAGTAACACCAGGAATGTCTTCACAGGCGTGTTAAACTGGAAAAGGAGCGCCAGTGGCAGGAGAAGCTGAGGAGGGATGAAGAAGAACGTCAGAGGAGAATTGAGGAGGAAAGGGAGGCGAAAAAGAGGGAGGAAGAGGAGAGGGAGAGACAGGCTCTCCTCCAGGCTGCCAGGGAGCAGGCGGAGCGAGAGCTGAGAGCGAAGGAGGAGGCCGAACGGAAACGGAGAGAAGAGGAGGAGAGGAGGAAAAGAGAGGAGGAGGAGCGCGTGAGGCAGATAGAGAGACGCAGACAGGAGGAGGAGAGGAGAAAACTGGAGGAAGAGAGGAGGAAACTAGAGGAGGAGAGAAAGCAGCTGGAGCAGGAGAGGAGGCGGGAAGAAAAGAAGAGGCAAGAAGAGGAGGAGAGGAAACGCAAGGAAGAGGAGGAACGACGGAAGAGGGAGGAGGAGAGGAGGAGGATGGAGGAGGAGAAGAAAGAGGATGAGCGCCGGAGGGAGAGGGAGGAAGAGGAGAGGAGGAGACAACGAGCAGCGGAGGCGGCGCTCCGAGACGCTGAGGAGAGGAGAAAGAGAGAGCAGGAGGAGAAACGGAGGGAAGAGGAGGACAAGAGGAAGCGAGAGGAAGACAGGAGAAGACTTCAGCAGGAGGAAGAGGAGAGGAGAAAAGCGGAGCTGGAGGAGAAGAAGAAGAGGGAGGAGGGATCCCGTAAGCAGCAGCCGAACGGAGGGAAGGTGGACATCCAGGAGAAGCTGACGTCTCTGCTGAGAGGCCTGGAGGAGAGGAAGGGTGAGCAGAACGGCTCTGTTTTCTCCTGGATTATAATCCAGATTAATCCACCTCCTCATTCACGCGCCGCTACAGGTGGACAGCCGAAGGCGGCGCAGCACCGGAGGTCTGCTGCCCTCACGTCCTACAAAGCACTTTACCCGTTCACCGCGCGCAACGGCGAAGAGCTCAGCTTCGACGCAGACGACATCATCGAGGTAAAACCGTCTCCTAGGAAACACAGCCGGTTTTAAGGCTGACTGTTTCATGAAATCTGATCCATAAAACGAATTAAATCCAGTGGGATTCTGTGTGAACGCTTTACGACCCCAAAGCGACCCGAATGCCCAGAAAAGATTGCTGACATCACACGACAGAAACGATGACGGACGGAGACGTTTATGGTTTATTCAGCAACAGAGCCGATGACATCGTTACCAGATCATAACAAGACAAGGAAGCTGATTTAAAAAAAAACTCAACTAATAGCGACGACACTTTGTGGAGCATTAACTGGAACGATTGATTATGATATGATGCCTTCAGTTATTTGATTTGTTTACATCACAATAAACATCCAGAGGTGGAAGCAGGAAACTCTCTAAATGAGACATGACCGTTCAGACACTTTGAAAACAATCTGATGCGTATCCATCTTATAGAAGATTATTATATCAGATTATTTTGTTGGTGTCAAGATTAGAATCTGGCCGTTCAGATGTGTTGAAAATAAAGGTTAAAGTTATCTCCCCTCACCTTCTTCAAACTAAACAAAATTTGTCAGTCAACTGTGCCGTTATGTTTTATTTGTGTCATCATTTTTAAGATTTTACAAATAAAAAAAGTTTCCAGGGTCAAAGGTCAGTCTTACCCCCCTTAAAAAAGTCAAACAAAACTTATAAAGCTCTGGAAAAAAAGAGTCCACTGCACTGAACCCTATTGAAAACCTCCTGGTTATTCCACCAAATACTGATCTCTGAACTCTTCCTAAGTTAAAACATCAGTTATGTTGTTTTTAAATGAACATGAACTTGTTTTCTTTGCATTATTTGAGGTCTGGAAGCTCTGCGTGTTTTTAGTTATTTTGACCATTTCTCAGTTTGTGCAAATAAATACAACATTTTAGTTTGGAATTTCAGAGACATGCTGTCAGTAGTTTACTGAATAAAAGAACAATGTTAATTTCACTCAAACATAGACCTATAAAGAGTAAAATCAAAGAAACTGGCCTCTTAACTGTTTCCAGAGCTGTATAAATTAATTGTGCCATGTTTCTACAGTTGAAATATTTGTAGCACAGTTGATTGGCACCAAATGTGTTGGATGTTGTAAATATGTACTTGCTGCTTGACCTGAAAACATTAATTAGTATCTTTATTATTTAGTATTTGTCAAAAAAAATCTTTGCCGACTTCCCTCGGGTGAACGTAGCTGATGTCTCAGAAGTTATTCTGTTGGTCAAAAGTCGCCTGCCGCCTCCTTGTGATGTAAAAATCGATCCTGTCTGTTTGCTGCCAGGTGGACGAGACGACGGAGAAGGAGGAGGGCTGGATGTACGGCAGCAAACAGGGGAAGATGGGATATTTCCCAGAGAGCTACGTTGAAAAGGTCGGCCCGTCGGATTCAGCTAAACTCGCCGCTGCCGCTCCTCAAGTGTCGATCCAGGCGCAGCTTTCCAACGCGCTGGAAGCCGTAAAGGGATCAGGCACAAAGTCTGCCTTCACCCCAACGCAGTCTCCACACCCGGCTCCTTCTGAGACGCACGGACAGGTAACCACGGCGACCGCCTCCTGGTCCTCGGGCGCTCCGGCGGTCGGCTGAGCTGCCTCCTCTGTTGCAGCCGGTGGTGGGGAACGTTTTGGCTCAGGCGCTCTGCTCCTGGACGGCAAAGACGGACAACCACCTGAACTTCAACAAGGACGACGTGATTCGCGTGTTGGAGCAGCAGGAGAACTGGTGGCTGGGGGAGCTGAACGGCGAGAAGGGCTGGTTCCCCAAAACCTACGTGACGGTCCTGGGAGAAGGGGAAGGGTCAGAGTAAGTCATACATCAGGGCTCCATCAAAAGTTTCTTACTATTGTTAGTTTTCATGATCGTAGCTCAGAGCAAATGAAAACCCTAAATGGGCTTCACCTTAAATGAATTTCAAATCCAGAAAAGTAACGTTATGACCTAAACCAGGGGCGTCAAACTCATTTTTATTTTGGGCCAAATGAAGAATCTGAGTGTTCTTAAAGGGCCGGTTGTGACAGAATGTACTGATAAGCCATTAAACTGTTCAATCATCAATAAAAAGCTGTTTGTTTATGCATTCAGTAAATGTTTCTTAAAATTCAATAATATTTTGCATCTTTTCACACTGATCCAGGATTTCATGATTGTTTTGTGTTTTTTTTTTTGGGTTTTTTAAAATCAAAATAGCAGATTTCATGGCGCTAACTTAGAAATATTTGTAAGGAATTTTCACGATATTTGCGCTAAGTTGTGATGTTAAACGTGACTTTTTGTTAATTGCTGTGTTAGTTACAAGTAAGGCTGATGCAGCAGGCCCTTAAATTCAGTGTTTTTGGGAAATTTTGAGGAAAAAAATGCTGTAAAAATAAGACAAAAAATTTGTAGATTTTGTGTGACTTTTGCATATCTAGAACAAAACTGGAGCGACTTACTGATGTAATTTGGAGTCTAGATGGAGAGAAAACAACCACTTATAATTCCCTTTGAAAATTTAAAGATAACATGTTATTTGAAGAGGTTTTTGTTTATAAAACTTACATGTTTTGTAGATCTGACCTGGTTCATAGGGCAGTTAAGTTTGTTTTAATGTTTCCAGGAAAGAAAATATTTTTTTATAGATCCAGGTTTGGCTGACCTGCAACAGTCTGGCTGTATTTGTTTAATAAATCTCACAGTTTAAAACAAAAAGATATCCACACAGAAATTACAAAAATAAAATAAAAAAAATTTTATTTAAAAAAAAGAAACAACAAAAAAAAAATCACTCAAACATCCATGAAATGAATTGCATTTATTCTTCTGGCTTCCTTTATCTTCTCCTTTCAGCCTATTGTTTACCAAAGACTCTTTTGCTGTTTGTTTTTTTAAGTGTACATTTTAGGAAAGATTTTCTTACAGCTTTAAAACTGTCTTCTAATTTAAAGAATGAACGCTGCTTGATCTGGAACAAAAACAGCAAAGTTATGTAGCTTTTTCTTTTGTTTTTCACCTCCAGGGGTTTGATCTTGCTGTTCTGTGTACGATAAATGTCAGCTGGTTCTGGGATGAATGTTATGGCGAAACTGAATCTGTGGCTGTTGCTCTTGCTTTACCTGTCAGTCCAGTCAGTGTTTGTTCCAAACTTCACTGTTTACTTGAGGAGTTTCTATTTCCTGAAGCTTGCTTTCTGTTTAGGACTCATGCAAAACAAATGTGTTGGAATAATGAAGGAAGTTTTTCTCTGTTTTTAGACCCAAGAGCTCCACCTCAGATACAGTTGACTCCCTTCAGCTTGAAGGTAGAGCAAAACTCAAGTTACTGTGGCTTTATATCATTAACACGGAAAATTGTCATTCTTGTCGTGCCTATCTGCATTGTCGGTAGAGTTTATCTATGTTTGTTCTTGTCATTGCAGAGTATGTGGCGCTGTACCCGTATGAGTCTCCAGAGCCTGGTGACCTGACGTTCTCAGAGGGCGACGTAATCTTGGTGAGCCAGCGAGAAGGCGAGTGGTGGCGCGGGTCGACGGGCGAACACACGGGCGCCTTCCCCAGCAACTACGTCAAACCCAAAGAGGCTGACGTAAGGACACTCTGCACAAACTCTGAATAATGCTACACGGGTTCAAGACATTTGACATATTCACCAGCATTTCTTGCAAACATAGAAGTTGTGCTAAAGTAAAAAGGCGCAAGAATGACCCCGATACGTTTGTCATCCTGAGATGGTAACGATAAACTGATGGCATCCGCAAGTTGAAATTAAAAGTTTTTTGTTTTTTTATAGTTTTTAAATTTATAGCATATTATCATCGTGTGTTCCTTTATTTTGTGTGAATGTTTATGTGCATTAAATTTAAGTTATTTTTTTCTCCTTTTAGACATCAAGTGTGTCTGGGAAGAAAAAACAAGGTAAGCTCTCATGTTTTTTCCTGGTAAAGATTTTCAACTTGGTGTCCTTTGACGTTTTATGTAATTAAGTCAGTGTGCAGTCACAGTAAAAAGAAAAAGCACTTTGAAGACGCACTGTTTGCTTTATTTAAATGTTTGCTTAATTTAACTCAATTTTATTAAGTGTACCATTTTCCTAAATAACCATGAAGAATGGAGATTAAGATCTTGGTCATAAATTTAAAGTTATGATGATGTCATGTGTGCAGAGATCGCTCAGGTGACCAAGGCCTGCAGCTCCGCCAGCCCGGAGCAGCTGAGTCTGGAAAGTGGTCAGCTTATCCTCATTTTCAGCAAGAACCCGTCTGGTTGGTGGCTCGGAGAGCTTCAGGTGTGTGAAAACTATATTTCTAATATTTTTAAACATTCCTCAACACTGTTAACAGACAGATAAGAGAGCAACAACAAGCATCTTTGTTGATCAACAGCCATTTGTGGGACAACGAATTGCCATTGGCTGGCTACGTTTAAATTAATAACTATTCCTAAACATAAATGGTTCCACCTTAGCTCACTTCACACAATCATAGCAGCACTAGTCCCAATATATATAAGATGGAGAGAGTTGGCAGACACAGTTAGGTTTAAATATTTAGGATTTTACAAGTTGCATTGTGGTCACAATGTTTTATAAGAGCTATGATATTCTGTGATAACAATATTAGTGGTAATATGTTACTTGTTCTTTGTTCGGCTTTTTTTGTTTGTTTTCTGCTGTTGAAGTGTAAAACTGCAACAGTGCCTTCCAATGTGACAATGTAACTAACACCTGTAATGGTTAACGGCTAGCTGCCAGCTAGCTTACGCAAGCTAACAAATAACACTTAACCATTACACACTCAGATAAATGGCCAACGTCCTCCATATGAGCATGGACTTAATCACTGCTATAATTATATTACTAATTTGTGTGTTAATAGATGGATATGAGAGCAACAGTGAGTGTTTTCCGTTGTTTAACGGCCGTTAGAGCGCTGAATTTCCGTTAGCTCGCTGAATCAGGAGACCTCACTGTTGGATACGCCCTCTGGTGGCTAACTGCTGCAACTACACGCAATTGTAGAAATGCGGCTTGATGAATAATTTTCTTAATAAAAATGAGTAGTCTTAAATTTAAACAAAATAAATGAAAAGGGAGTAGAATTTAATTATTTCCAATATCAGCCCAGTCATATTTTGTGGATTTGAAGTGATTTATTTAATACTCTTAAGTAAATCAGTTTGTGTTTACTTACAAGTAATATGTTTGGATGAAGCTTTGCTTCTGTCCATTCGCTCTCATAAAAAAATATGTGGTGTAACTTCATAATAATAATGTTATTCTTGTAAAAATCCATGTGCTCTTTATGGACACATTTTTCCGCATCCTCTTGGTGATTCAAATTTTGTGCTCCCTGTGCGTTTTGATCTTCTGACTTCAGGCGCGCGGTAAGAGACGTCAGAAAGGCTGGTTCCCTTCTGCTCATGTCAAAATATTGGGCTCCAACAGCGGAAAATCCACTCCTGCTCAACAGCCTGGTAAGACGCAACAGCTCTGGATGTGACAAGTGAGTAGCATAAATAAAAATGTTCATGAATAATGACTCTTTTCTTTCCTGTTTGCTCAGTCTGCCAAGTGATTGCCATATACGACTACACAGCGGCCAACCAGGACGAGCTGAGCTTCTCTAAAGGGCAACTGATCAATGTTTTAGACAAGAGCAACCCTGACTGGTGGAAGGGAGAGGTTAATGGCGTCACCGGCTTGTTCCCCTTCAATTACGTCCAGATGACCACGGACAATGAACCCAGTCAAAAATGTGAGTAAAACTCTAATTTTTCACAAAGCATAAAATCAAAGAAGTGTGCATTGAAACTGGGGCTCTTCTTTGATTCTCCATATGTCTGAAACTAATCCTAAATCTGCTTATTTATCAAACTTTACCTGTGATTACTAATAATTTCTGATCAGTTCCTGTTGTTTCCCTCTTTTCACTTCCTCCTTTGTTTTATTCCTCCTTTCTTCTCTCTCGTTCCCGTCCTTTGTCTTTCTCCTTCTAGGGTGGTAGAAAGCCTCTTCCTCTTCCTCTTCTCCTGCTCCAGGCCACAGAGACCCACTATCACACTCTGTTGCTTTGGTGGGGTGAATATCTGGACTTTTTGTCTTCTAATTATTCCACATTGCAAACTAAACCATTTGCGGGGAAACCAGAAAAAGGAGAAATGTCTTCCTTTATATAAATAACGGGTCTTTGAATGATTTTTGGCTCACCGTGTTGATTCTCTGGGTTGTTGAAACCTCTGTGCCTTTTATCCTTGCGGATTTTTGTTTGTTTGTTTCAAATTTTGAACTGGTGTTGCTGAATCTGCAGGAAAGTGTGTTAAACGGAGCGATGGTGGGTTTCTGTTGCTTGTCTTTCCTCTCTTTTGCTTGTCCTTGTATCCAGATACGTTTCTTTTTTCATATTTTTAGAAGTTTTAAATCTCAAAACAATCTTTAGGAAAGGATTAAAAGATCAAGATTATTTTTTCAACGTTAGAAAAACATGGAATAAGCTTCTTGTTTAGCCATGGATTGTATGTAAAAGATGGACACGGCCAGCTCGCCCCCTGCTGGTCACCAGAGGGAATGGAAACAGCTGCATTCTCTCTAATTGCCAGCAGAGGGCGACCTTGTGTTTGTAAAAAGCCTATGGCCTTCTCGCACAGTCTTGACAAAACACGTCACGGAGTCACAGCTGCCATATTTGGTCATTCCCGCTCATTTCTCTGTGTGTTTTCAGAATAAACACTGCCTTGCAAATGTATTCACACCCTTTTCAGCACAAACGTAAGCGTTTTATTGGGATTTAATGTGACAAACCAACACAAATTGGTTAAAAGGAAATTTATGTTTTCCATTTTCTTCTCAAATTAAAATTTGAAGTGTCTCACTTCACATGTATGCACTGCATTGTGTTGGTTTTTCATGTAAAATCCCACTAAAATACACTGAAATATTCCTGTAACAGTTAAAAATGCGGAAAGATTTCTGAATACTAAAGCGTGGCACTGTGGAAAAGCTTCGCAGAATCCCAAAAGGCGTCTCTGATTCGAGGTTTGGGGGGGGGGGGGCGCGCCCCCCCCCCCGGGGGGGGGGGGGGGCGGCGGGGGGGGGGGGGGGGGGGGGGGTGGGGGGGGGGC